>JAQIVZ010002123.1:0-23781 GCA_034700945.1 Arrhopalites spinosus
CATTTCAAAGTTTTGTTGCGTCTCTCTTTCTCTGTAACATAAGATAGGGGTGGGATCTCAAATTTGGTTGAGATCACATGCTGTACTAGTGCTTAAAAGTGAGATCACTCGCTCAATTTTGAGATCACATATTGAACGAGTACCCAAATTTTTAAAAAGTCAATGCATTATTTCTTATATAATTAGAAATGAGCAAAGATCAATTATTAAAACAAAATGTCATAAATACACGACTATTAGAGCTACTCGAGCTTCAGTACCTGACAATTAAGGCAGTTTAATCTGTTACAAACTGGACACTTGAAAATATTCACGTCGTCCTCAAACACACACCATCCTCCACAGTCCTTTGTCTTGCAATGAAATGTGTTAATGATAGCACCCTCTGCGATTTGTACTGATTTGGTCAAGTACTTTTCAAATAATTCTGGGGGTAGCAACTAAAACGTTAAATAAATAAATATTATTTTTAAAAAGTTATTTTTTCCAAATTGATACACATCTCGAGCATTATATAAATGATTGATTATCCATAAGTTTAATTATTTTGTCTTGTAGTACCGCTTTAATCTCACGCTCTGGGATGGAACTGTTGAATATGAAAATGAAACAAAGGATTTTATTAACATACTTAGGTTCTTAGGTTTTAGTTATTTAAAAGTTATAGTTTATAATATTGAAGAAATATTTTTTTACGGTGACGTACCTAGGGCAAGAATATTTATCATCACGGAAAGGACATTTCACTTGTGGGTCATCCGCATGACGAATGGAACCAATTAAACACTCTTTACAGAATGAGTGCAAACAATCTCTGAATTCCCCCAAAATAACAATATAATATTATTTTAAAAAGCCTATTCAATTTTTTGAGACTTTAAATGATTAAAATGTTAATGTGTAACTACCTCAAAACGACTCCTTTATTTTGGTTCACAGGACAAAAGCAAATGGGACACTCAAATTCTTCTGAGTTTTGAATGATGTCAGACTGTTCCATTATTTGTAGCATTTGAAGGTACGTCTGCACATTTTGCTGAATATACAATTTTTTAAAAAAAAACATTAGTATTTTAATTAATAAATAAATTGTAAGTTCCACACAAATGAATTAAATTGCCTTTACCTCTTTTTCAGGTGCTGATGCTGAAGCTTCAAGGACAGGAGATGGGCCAGATTCAAATGGACCAGCAATGGCTTGTTCTTGAGAAGTCACTGGAAGTGGAATCTCATTGATAATTTTCTTTTCTTCAACATCAACTAGAGGTACAGTCTTGGGACTAGCTAAAGGTTTTTCAGTAGCAATCGTTTGAGGTTCAGCAGTCACTATATTCAGTTCTTTTTGAACAATAATTTCAGGTTCAAGTTCAGGTTGAATCACATCAAGAGGAACCAAAGGTGATGGTTTTGATTTATCAATAGTAACAATGGGTGGGGGTGAAATCTTTGGACTTATCAAGGGTACTTTCTTCTCAATAGTGACCGTAGCCTGAGGTAAACTCTTGGGATTGGACAAGGGTAATGACAAGGATACTTTTTCCTCGTGAGGAGCAATAACTTGGGGAGTGACGACGACTAGTTTTCTTTCAGTAGCAACTGTAATTCCACGAGGTAATTTCTTCGGACTCACAGGCATCAATTTTTTCTCAACAATAGCGACAGGCTGAATATCGGGACTGACTGATGGTGGCTTTGATTTTTCAATAAAAATGGGAATTTGAGGTATTATCTTAGATTTCTTTCCAGTGGGACCAGTGGCCTGAGGACGGATCTTTTCAATGGGACCAGTGACCTGAGGAAGGATCTTAGGGTTGACGGGGAGTAATTTTTTTTCCGCAGGAATATCAGGTTGAGGTATAATTTTGGCTGCACGTGGTGGTCTCTTTTCAGGAAGAACAGTAGCAGAAGATTCTTTTTCTGGAGTCACTAGAGCTGATTTATTTTCAACAATAGATTCAGGTCGAATCACTGGAGGTTGTTTTGGGTTTTCAGCAGGGACAGCCTGAGGTATAATTTTAGGGCTAATCAAAGATAATTTTTTTTCACTAGCAACAATAACTTGAGGGGAAATTTCAGAACTCACTAAAGCAGATTTTTTTTCAGTAATAGTATCAGGTCGAACATTGGCACTGGCTGATTGTGACTTTGTTTTATCAGGAGTAACAATGGGTTGAGATACAATTTTCTGGTTATCCAAGGATAATTTTTTTTCAGGAGGAACTGGAGATGAATTCTCAGGACTCACTACAGCTGATTTTTTCTCAACAACATCATTTGGAGTGACCAAATATAGAAATGCCATTGAATCATGAACCACCTCAAATTCTGACAATATTTGAGTATCATCCTCTGCAATTTTTCTTCCAAGTATCCATTTTTGAAATACTGATGGAATCTCCCAATCCTTTTCAATCTTGCCCTTCAACTCTTTTACTGTCATTTGAGGGGTGACCTTCAAATATAAAGGGTTATATTTTTATAACATTTAATATGTACATTTGGTAGTTAGTATTATTTATGGATGGAGAAAATTTTTATTAGTTACCTGAACATGAAAAGGGCCTTGCTGCATAAATCGATCTTCTACATACACGAGAATACTAGAAATAAAAGTAGAAAATAACTCATAAATAAAAATGTAAAAGAATAAATGTCAAATTTAGAGTTGGCATAAAGGATACATGTACCTATTGTACTTGTATGTATTTTTTTTAAAAAAATAAATTTACAAATGAATTACGTTATCGGTGAAGTCTTCTGCCCCCCTTTAGCCACCACACAGTTAATTTTAAGAACAGCCAAGTCACTTGCCAAATTAGCAGCCAGTCGATGCTCTCCATTGGCAATAGCCCATTCTAGTTTCCTCAACAGTTTACTCACGGCAAATGTGTTTCCAAAACAATTACTGTCTGACACTGAAAGAAAAATTATCATTCATAATTTATTATTAATTACATGATAATGTAAATATTACTTTTTATTTCATTGTGTATTAAATACTATTTTAAAAAACTTTTATAAGATTTTATGACAATTTTCAAATAGTTTTTTTTTGTGAAAAGGACTTACCATTAGATTTGTCACCAGCACCCATGAATGACGCATTAGCATAGTCTTGATGTTGGCTATTTTGACTGTGACGTCGATGATTTTTATCATCACGATTTTGACTACTGGAACCACCATCATGGGAATCATTGTTAGCTTCTCTCAAATAATTTTTAGGTATAGCCCCTAGTTTTCGGTAGTCTTCAAGAGTCAATTTAGTTTGTTCATGACGTTGTCCCTCATTGTCATTTCTTGAATGATGATGATGACTGCTGCCATGTCTTCTGGACGGTGCTCTATTCTTTCCATCCATGGTGGGCTCGTGTTCTGAACAAGATGAGGAATCGCTATTAGCATAATAACTATTTGGTACATTTGGAGGGAATTCATCATGAATTTGCATAAATGTGTTGGCCATAGGTCTCCTGCTACCATCATTTTCTTGTAGAATGGTGGACTTAGAAGGATTATTACTATTGACAACTTGACTCAAATTCCAATTTTCATAAATCGGATTAGATGCTTCGAGGATTGACTCCAGAATTGGATGGAAACGATTACTATGTATACCATGTGATGGGTTCCAATTTCGGGGTCCAGAAAAATTTGGCATACTCATACCACTATTGTTGTTGTCATTATTTTCTTGTCTTGGTGGGGATGGGGAAGTATTAATTGATTTTATATTTGGAATTTGAAGGAGTGCATCAATAGAGTCATCTTCATCATCAATAAAAACATTCAAAATTTTTTTACCAAACTTTTCCTTCTTGTCCTCTTGAATATTATTATTATAAATATTGTACGAATTGTTGGCACTGGCTAAATTATTCGATTCGGCTTGTCCTCCATTCTTCTCTTGTCCTTTGTCATTCCTCTCTCTTTGACTTTTGACTTGAGGAGGGGAGGAAGGAGTTGAAATGTCTTTGTCTGGTTGAATATTATTATTCATAATATTATTCATATTGAATGAATTACTGTCAATGGCTAAATTATTCGGTTCGGATCGTTCTTCCTCTTTCACTGCTGCTACTACTACTGGTCTTTTGTCTTGCTCAGTTTTTGTAGGGGGAATAGAAGATTCTTTGACTTGAGGAGGAGGACTACTACCCGAGGCCATCTTATTGTCAAAGAAAGCTAGACGTATTTGACGTAACTTTTCTCTCTCTACCTCATCCTCCATAATCTCGGACAAGTTGGTCAGAGTTGTTGACTCGAGTCTCTGTTCATCTCCGTCCTTGTGATCATTAATTTGTGGAGGAGATGAAAAGTCATCCTGTCCATTTAAACTCATTTTATCGTAGAAGGCTAGTCTAACTTGCCTTAATTGTACAATTCTTGTTGCCTCCCTATCAATGTCTGAGAATTTGATCATGTTGGAGACTGGTTTAATTAATTGTTTTTGCTTTTTATTAGAGTTACCACTACTAGGATTTCTTTTGTACCATGGTCGAGGAGAAATCTTACTAGGGGATGTTGATACCATTGATCCTGAAGAAGATGTTGTTCCTAACAAGTCTTCTCTAATCTCGTCAGGTGAATCTGAGGAAATCTTACTTGGTAATAATGATGCCATGGATCCAGGAGATGCTAATGATTTTTCGTTTGGTTCCGCAGGTAAATTTGAGGAAATCTTAATTGGCGATGACGCTGCCATGAACCCAGAATAAGATGCCAATGATTTTTCTTTTGGCTCTCCAAGTAAATCAGAGGAAGTCTTACTTGGGGATGATGGTGCCATGATTCCAGAAGAAGATGATAATAATCTTTCTTTTGACTCTCCAGGTAAATCAGAGGAAACCTTACTTGGCGAAGACGATGCCATAGATCCAGAAGAAGGGGATGATAATTTTTCTTTTGGCTCCACAGGTAAATCAGAGGAAATCTTACTAGGCGTTATGGATGCCATGGATCCAGGAGAAGATGCCAATGATTTTTCTTCAGGTGAGTCTCGAGAAATTTTACTTGGTGATGCCATGGATCCAGGAAAAGAGGCTAATGATTTTTCTTTTGGCTCCTCAGGTATCGCTGAAGAGATCTTACTTAGTAATGGTGAAACCATTGGTCCAGAAGAAGTTGTTACTCCTAATAATTCATCATTTTCTGTCTCTTCAGGTGCATCTGGATCTCCAAATGGATTGGGTGGGACCGGAGCTCTTCTTTTTCCCCGAATGTGAGCCCTTTTACGAATTGAATTAGTCATTGTACTTGTATTCAAAATGGATTTAGGACTTTTTGTAGACCCTTCACTACAGCATCGTCGATGACTGGCTGTAATTTTAAATGTTGAGGGCCCTGCCACTGGACTTGAATTTAAGGAGGATTTAATACTATTTTTGACAATTTTGTCATCATCCTGTTTTTTCTCGTCATTTTTTTCGAGAGTGGCGGGGATAGGAGGGAGAGACTGTCGAATGACTGAATTTTGAGACGGTCCCGGTTGTTGAGAACTCCCGGGTTTTGGGGATGAATTCTGTTTGGGGACAGATGGGGCCTGTTTTTTCTTTCTACTAATTGTAGTAATAGTAGAATTTAATGTTCCCGTGTTGGAATTAGGAGTCGGAGTGTATTTACATGGAGAATCCAAGTAAGATAAATGATGCAAAGATTCACATGATTGGAGATTATACTTTGATTTTAAACCCATTTTCATTCCAAGTCTAGTTAAGGTACTAATTCTTCGTGGTTTTGTGGGATTTGGTGGGGGCTCAACGACGGGTATTCTCTTTCCCCTGTGTTTCCCTTTGTATTTTTTTGGATTCACAAAAGAGAAAGAGTTGGAGCTCAGAATTGTATTCACACTTTCATAGCTAGAACTTTGAGTTGAAATGCCACTATTTCGGTTCTCTGGGATTTTTGTGCCAAATAAATTAGAGAAGAATGCTGTGAACGACTTTTTTCGAAGATGATTTTTATGAACAATGACGGTTGGTTCACATGATGAAGATTTTCTAAATCCTCCTTTCCTATTGTTATTTTCATTTGAGTCCTCTCTCTCAATGATGTCTTCTGAACCCCGTCTTCGATACATTTTGTGTGTGACTTGTGAAATTATTGAGTATCAATTTTAAAATTTTATAAAGTATTAAAAATAATTTCCAAAATTTCGTGCCTACTCACAAATTAAGTCATTTTTGAAAGATCAAGAGCCGTAAATAATTCACATTTTACAAAAGTCACAATCACAAATATTATTTTTAAGAGTCATCAATTTAAAAAAAAAAATTAAAAAATAATATTCAATTGTAATCAATTCCAAAATACGAAAATTGGTACAGTGTCATTCATGGTGATGGATGAAATTTGCATAAAACTGATCGAGTAACTTGTGAAGCACAAATACTGTCACTGATAATATTATTGAAGTACAAAAAGAGTCACCATAATAATTATTTATTACTGATGACTCAATTCAAGGTGGGGTTTTGTATATAGTTTACTTATGTATACAGGAGAAATATAATCATTAGGAAACTAGAGAGGCCAACACATTTATGCTTGAGTGTGAATGTGTTAATTTTTTTCAATAAAACAATCTCCAAATAATAAGACAAACTGTAAACAAAAGTGAATAATAATAACTATTTAGTGAGTGGATTAAATTAAATAAAAAGTCAAAATAATAGGAACAGAGACAACGAAGAAAGAAAATAAATGAAGAAATTACGTGAAGCTGTGTGCTCTTCAGACCAGACAACAAACTAAACTCCCGAAAAATTTGCACACATCCACACACACTGAAGCAGAGACCTGAATGTCTCAGATCCGTACGAGATCCAATCCTGCCAATTTTTTTTTGCATGCACAGACAGGAAAAGAGGCAAGTTGAGACGGAATCGTCGTCACACAAGTCGTATCCCGACGATTTTGCATATGTTGCCTATAGTGCTCTATATCAAAGTAGGTAGAGATGATGTCTGTAGTCTAAATATAGAAACTGAACCGAGAAAAGCATTTTTAAGTTAAAGTACCTAGTTGTGAAGGCAAAGACAAGGAAAAAAGTCATTAAAGACGGTATTTCCCTTCTGGCTCACTGCTTATTGAAATTAGTGAAAATACGTCAGTCTTTTTTTTACACTTAATGGCAAATCATGCGACCCATAGAGTTTTCTCAAAAAATACGTATTTTTTACATACTTTATTCTACTACCCTTGATTTCTTAATGAAATAAAAAACAATAAATAAACGATTTTTGGTTTTTAAGAGTATTATTCATACTGAGATTTTATTATTCTTTTATTTTGGTCACTCAGGTACGTCACAAGTCGGCTATATCTAATTATGTTTCATTAAATTTTTCACAATTTTTTTTCCTTCTAAATATCTAAAGACGTTATCATTCACAAGTAAAGAATAATATATATTTTTTATACTCTCTTTTAAATACAGATTTAATTTTAAAAATGGCCATGGGATTTTTCATCCATCGTATAGATCCACAAAGATATTATTTTTAATTGTCTTATTGTATAGAGAATCAATAGTAGCATCACTGATGTTGATTTATCACAACTATTGAACCGATCAAATTAATTTAAATGACATAAGTAGGTATTATTATTATATTTTGTATTATTTCCTTCAATATATATCCAGTAAACTTTAATCATAATTAACACTTCAGCAAACGTCATACTATACTACTAACCCTGATTACAAAATAAACTATCAATTAATATGTTCATGAACCTTGATCATACATAATTGTATATTATAATATATATAATATGTACTATAATATAGTATTTTAATTTTTAACTCGATTGAGTACCCGTCACTGACCAAGTACTCTAAGAGCTCCTTCAAGAAGAGAGACGATAAAATTTCTCGTATCACTACCACCACAATTTTTTCTCACAGGTCAAACATTTGAGGGAATTGAATTCTACTTCTTACGTGAAAGGAAGGCGAGTTCCCACTAATACGATTGGCTTCTACATTATTTGAAGACGCTTTTGTGAATATTTCCGTCAGTTTATTTTGTAAATTTCCACTCTGAAAATTAAAAGCATAACCCATATTTAAAAAACAATCACATGTTAAAAAGAGTACAATGCGACTATAAAATTAAAACAATTGCAATGATATGAATCATGTCATATGATACATATAAGTAAGTGTATATCCTAGTAATATTATGTGTTGTAAATAATTTTACCTTGGCTGCAGCTTTAGCTACTAAATCTTCAAAATTAGCCGTCTTAAACGCATGAGTCAACTCTTTTCTTTTTTGTTCTTCAATATCCTTACGAATATCTGACGAGTCACTAAGGAGGCGCTTTAAATTATCTACCGTCATCTCTTCTTCATCCTCTCTATCATTTCTCATCTATAATAATTAGTAGTATCCATGTGTTAAGATGAATGCATAAAGTTGTCAATTAAATACAAAATAAATAATCATCAAACCTTTCTTGATCCAAGCGAATCAGGTGAATCAGGTGGTGAATTAGGATGAGAGCTAAGATCCGTCGTACTATTCGACTGCATATGAGCATCAACCCAAGAGTGTCGATGATAATTAGCATAGGTGTGAAATTTTGAAGTCACTTCCAGGCCTTGAGATATTCAAACAAAAAATTAAATATGAATATATATTTTTAATCATTTTAGTCCCACGATATGTAGTCACAATGTACGTAAAACATACAAATGAATTACCTTCGTTTTTAAGAATATTGAAAATTTCTTCTTGTCTCAGTAAACATGATTCTGGAATATTAATTGATGGTTCATAAACTTCATAACGACTCTTCATTGGAGGAATTAGGTGAGCCGCATTTTCTCGACGTGCTTTGACCACCTGAATGAAAATTAAAGAGTTCATTTGTAAAGTACGTTATATTAATCTGCACGTTCCATAAATAATACTAATTTTGTTGTGTAAAAGAAAAAAAAAATTTTCGCATTACCGCTATTTTATAGTCTTGTAGTGCCGGAAAACATTGCGCAATAACAGCAAACAAAGAGACTGAAATTACATGAAGATGAATTTTCTGGGACGCTGTCAAAATAGTAGATGTAATGGCTAGATCTTGAAAACTAATTATAAGTCGAATAAAGTCAAATAAGGTGTCTTCACAGAATAGTTCCACCAAGAACAGAGCAATTGTCGTATATACCGCATTCATATTAGCAATGTTATTATTTTTCTTTTCTACAGACGCAATTAAGCTGGAAAATATCTCTGAACCATTTTTCTTGACAAATAAAATGTCAGTACGTGTACAAGGCTCACGCTTCACGTTGTCCAATTTCGTGATTCTAGAGAGTGCAACATTAAGATTAACATGAATCAAAAAGAATACTTACTTTTGTTAGTACGTAAAAGTTTCATGTAATATGTATGTAGCAGTATACTTAAATAGATTGTAAAACTTACGTTGGCGACGATAGTTTTTCTCTATTTTGATGTCTATCGATGAGCGTGTGAAGAATATTTTGAACTAAAAGCCGTAATTCTGCATCATCATCTTGACACATTGTTAGCAGTGGTTGTAGAAAAGATAAGGGAAATGTTGTACTTAAATAGGTCGTATGATATTTCGAACCCACCTAAAATTTTAATTTTTTAATCATTGAACTAATACATGTCCTTGCTTAATGCTTTTACGTAAGGAAAGATATTTTATGATAAAATTACATACCATTAGGAGAGATTTTAGAAGCATATTTTGTAGCAACTGTAAAAAATAAAAGGACAACAAAATTATAGAACAGAAAATTGTGAATACATTTTATGTTTAATAGTAAGTACATATCACGACATTCACCACTTGTCTAAACATTTAAATAATAAAATGCTCACCCGCTGAGAAGGGGATGCATCTCGAGCGGACGGCACCTATAAAATATAACCAATAAAGATTTAGTTTTGAACCCGGCTTGAATTACATAATCTGGCAAAAAAATTCATTGTACTCACTTTTTGCATAATAAACTTCATAATTTCTATCTTTTGATAATCTGGAAGATGTGTCACATATTCACCCAAAGCAGCTATAAGAGTTTCACCTAAAAAACAAAAACAAAACAAATGGTTAAACCACTGTATTCATCGGAAACTACTATCCTAAATATCATCAATAACTTTACTCACGGTAGGCCTTTTCGTCATCATCAGCCCCTTCTAATTTTGTAGAAACTTGAAGGTGCTGTACTATCGCGTTAACTATCTCCAACACAGACGGACCTTTGAACATAAAAAACAAATGTGACACAATGTAATGTAATCACCATAATTAAAATATGACTATAAAGTGCTTGAAAACGTTCTTACCAACACTTTCTCCTGCAGCAATGTCAATAATTTTTGCTAGTACGTCTGCCATACTTGTTCTGATCTTTGCACTAGATTTTAGATTATGTTGATCAAGGTGATACATAAGGGTTTCGATGACAGCATAAGAGTATTGAGACTAAAAAGGGACAGAAAATTAAGAAGCATTTAATTTCACACATGGCTAATAGCTGAATCCATTGTTAGAAGAAACAATTAAATCAAATTTCGACATAATTCATAATTCTTCTTTTTGAATACCTGGATGGAAAACATGACAACTCGGAATGTATGAACAGCAAAGTCATTTGGCACCCATAGTTCAAATGTATCAAAGTGACTAAAAATTAAATATGTTTAAAATACATGGTTAAATATTAAGTTTTAAAAATCCCTACGATATTTAAATAAGTAATTAAATGAAATATATTTATACTAAAAAGTACAAAAAATTACTCACTGAAGGACAGGTTTAACAAAGCTCCTAACGTGGCCAAATGTGGCCTTATTAACCAAGTCACGCATACAGTTTTCAGCTAGTCGTGGTGCTTCCATTTCATCCTCAATCTGATTGTCAATCTTAAATTCAAAATTATCATGCTTAACTATTGCAAGTTCATTTAAAATTGAACAACAGAATAGGAAGGATGATAAACGAAAAACTTACATTACTGGCATCATTTTCATCTCGAACAAGATTTTGTCTGTACACATAATAAAAAATCAATTCGTAAATAGTTTTAATTCTCATGAAATTTTTTTATAGTATGTATGTACAATAATTTTTCACAAAAACTTACCGTCCTTGCTCCATATTAAATAATAACGACGGTATAATCTTTTCCTGAAAATTGAACATGACATAAAATCTAGTTAGCTTTTAATCTAGTAGTAATATACGTCTATGAATAATAAAATCTTGATGGGTTTTAAAGTGTACCATATGAGACGAGTCCCATATGTTCTCAACCAAGTCATCAGATACCGTCTTTCTAACAACACTCTAAAGTAGCAAAAGAAAAATGAAATACATTATAAAAGAGTTACAGTTTAGACAAGAATGTACTTGAATGGTATAAAATTTATTATTTTACCCGTAAACCTCTCGTCCCAGCCGCACGAATTTCATTACGAAGAATATCATTACTGTAATTATTATGACACATGGAAGCGAATTTGGAGACGAAAAAATCATATCGTCGATGATATGACGGAGTATCTAAAAATTTACATACCAAATAAATCACATAAAATTATCAGATACATAATTTTTATAAAGTAAAGTTTAGTAAAGCATATACTCATTTCATTGAAGTAATCAATATGATTTGAGATTTGTATTAATTTGTAGCTCACCTTCTTCAATATTAGAGAATTTAACAAACTGAAACCAATAATGATATAAAATATTTAAATGTACAAGTTCCTGACGTAGAATATTAATTTCGTTTAATTAACAAAAGAGTGCTGACTCACCGACTGAGTGGCTAGTATTTGAAGGTTTGGATCAGGAGATTCTAGTAATTTTTGAACCATCTTGAGAAAGCTTTCAACAAATAAATTTAATGTCTGTGAATGGCATGCTTGAAGGAGCTGATCCATTGACTCAACTCCTATCACTACAAACCTAATGAAAAAAAAACAATAACATGAATAAATTACAATGACAAGATGAAGAGCATATTTATATACGATACCACAATATATATTTTAAACACACTTACCCGTGTTTCTTTCGATAAATATCTCGACTAGCTCTCTGATACAAGTATTCTCCAACACGATCTAATTTTTCTGGTGATTGCAAAAAAATAAAATTCACAAGATTAATTTTGGCAAAATCACAACATTATAAATTAACAGGCAAAGGAAACATCATCAATGTATTTACCTGGTGATGAAAGGACGTAAAATGTCAACTTTTCCATATTTGCTTTGACCAACCCATCCTAGACAGAGGCAATTAAAAAATGTTAGATTGAAAAAAATATACCAATAAAAAGACAATCAAGTTGTATTTTTCATTTATTTACCTGAGCATCGCGTGGAAAAACGCTGTCTACTAATCTCTTGTATCTGGGAGCACAACAGCCACAACAACCTGTACATGGAATTAATAAATTATTTCGTAATGTTTCCATTTTTACTCAACAATCAATACTTTTCAAAAAACCAAAAAATATTTTTGTCCCTTCATTATAGTTTTTTTTGATAAAAAAAATAAAAATGACTATTTATTCCATATAAATAGTACAAAACGACCACATTTATACAACACTAAAATTACTGACACGAATTTTGAGAGTGTTTCAGCTTCCTTGAAAGGACATGTGTTATATAAAAACTGACAGATAAGATTATATAAAAATATCAATGAAATAGTTTTCAAACTATGCTGGTGATATATGTGTACAGATAAGGACAAACTGTCTTTACTCTCGTTATTAGAAGCACATGTTTAGTGTACACAGATTAAAAATGAATCAATTATATACAATAAAGTGGTCCTTACAGTCTGGACTAGTGCAGACGTTGCATTTAAAGAGGACAGATTCAGCGAAATCGTCAGGGATTTCAAAACAGCAACAACTCTTGACCAACGAGGCCATTTGAGGCCTACATACAATCAATCACATTGGCGACCAAATCGAAAACATTAAAATTCTCGATTTTTAGTAGTACTATTTTTACTTCCTGGTATTGACCTTGCACATAATTTAATTTCCAGGCAAATTGTCTCATCATTAGACAAGAACCTACTGTATTGGAATTTAAGCCTGCAAGTAAATAAAGAGTGAGCAAGGAGTAGAGAAGAGACTGATAACCATGAGATTGGTATTATTAAAAAATAGGGACTTAAAAAACAAAAATGACAAATTCTGCTATGTTTTATTATTATTATTATGATTATTCTTCCTCGCCCTCGCCTGGGCTCAGAAGTGGAACACTACTACTATCAGAAAAAAACAAAGTCCTGGAACGAGAGGGTCCTCCTAAAACCAAAGAAGCAACAATTTCTTTTACCCTGAAAGTGCGCATGGAGTACCTTGCTAAAATGTGATAAAAAAAATTTTATCGACTTTATTCATCGATCTTTTCATTCTGCCAAACAGATTTTGGCAGAATGGAATTTGAGCAAAATCAGAGCGGCAAAAAGATCCGGATTGGCAAAAGCCGACCGTACTCATAAAGAATTTGCAACTTGGAGAAAGATTAAAAGTAGTGTTTACCAATTTATATATTTTGACTATCAATTTGTACATTTGAATCAAATTGGTCAGTCAAAACACTACATCTTTACTGCATCCTACTCTTGTGAACTTTTGGTACCTTCACAAATCCTATCTGTAGCAATTCCTTTAAATCCCTATCCCTTGAAGTACCTACACGAAATACGAATAAATAAATATCACCAAGTCGTTTTCAACTTCTCTTGAACGTCAGATTTTTGATTCGATGTATGCTACCAGGAATAAATATTGATTTTTACACTTTGTCCAGCTAAATTTCTTTAGCGAAATTCTCTGCAACATGTACATAAAGACGATGAAATGATGACAAATAGAATAATAAAAATAGACATAATAATTGTATTGACTTAATGTTATAATTTAATATTAGGATATAGTTTAATATTTAATGTCATCATGACTTACCAGCTTGCACCATGTCGTTCTTCTTTTATTGATCCACTCAAGGTGTAACTATTTTAACTGAGATATCTGGACTGTGACCCCAAATCCAAACAATAAAGACACTTGATTTATAAAAATAAATTAATAGAAATTTTGTATAAATAGTAGTACAAAATATCCTAATTATGTATATTGGACATTGTTTTTTTACGGCTAGTCTGTAAAAAAAAGTTTTCGGAACTTTTTTTTTGCTTGAATCACGAAGGATAGCGGGCCTACAGAATCCTTGGCTTGATTTTTCAACTTGTAACTCTAGTAAAAAAATACATAAAATCAAAACTCAATTATTATACGTGTGTGCTGAGGAATTAAAAGCTATATAATATAACGAAGGTCACACTGACACAAAATAAAATGAGAAAACAATACGACACAATAGAACCGCAAAAGTACACTTTATACTACTCTAAACAAAAATGAGAAAAACTGTCATCCTCTTTCATGTTCAACTCCAATTAAATGGGCGTTAATGCCGTTCAAGTATTGGAGTTGTGTATGAGAAAATCTAGCTTTTAGCTGGTTAGTTAACTATACCTTCCTCTGTAGCTGTTCAAGCTAACTCGTTTCCAATTAAATTTGAATATCAAATACGACACAATGACTGATATAGAGCTCTCTTTCAGTACTAAAAATGAGTAAATAAATCAATTTGATTTTATGACAGCTATCAATACATTTAAATTGTTTGATTTTAAGAAATTAAGAATTTACAATTTATGTATGTACTTACAATATAAATAATAGCTTACATTCAGGTCCAGGAAAAATAATACTAATTGTAATCATTAAAAATGTTTAATGACTCGTCGTTTTAATGCTACTGAAATAAACAAGTATTTAAATTCAGGAAATAGTTAAAACTCAATTTTTTTAATTTTAATTTAATTTTTAAATTCAAAACAATTATTTTGAACGATTATCATTGCCCCCATCAATTGACCACGAGCCTTTGAAATTCTCCAGTTTTTTTTGGGCAGAACGTTATTTGTCGACGAATTTTTGTTTCGGAGATTTTGCTGAAAAACTCTCAAATTACAGGTAATATATAAACTTAAAACTGTCCAACTGCTTAAGTACTTCAAAAAGTATAATAATTACTATTATAGTATTTATTAAAGTATTTTTAGCTGTATCTATTTAAAATTGCATGTGATGGGAGCAATGTTTCCAAATTTTGCGTACAAGTCTGTTCTGCCTGTTCTGTCTGTCAGACAAAAAGTTCTTTTCAATTCAAGTTGAATGAATAAATTTTAATTGTTGAATTGAGTCCAACCACGTGTATAACAAGAGTCACAATCAAAATGAAATTAAGAGACGAGCCACTCGTTTTCTTGTTTTATGGCTGACTTGGTTCAAGAAAAACAAGTTTGAGAATTCAAAAATGTATTTCCAGTGACAAATGGTACGGTTATGAGGATAGTTGACTGGATGGACTTAATGATTACGAATAATAAAATAATAATAATATTTAAATGTCTGCAGGAATCATGGCAGAAGGAGATTTAATGGCTCCTTGTATTGGACTTCTTCTTACACCAGGTACATATGTAATTGGTTTATACACTTGAAGGTAAAAAATCAAATCTATTCAGTTTGGATGGATTATTATAATGTTGTTGAAATATTACATTTTACTGAAGATGAGTTGAAGAAAAAATATCCCAAGTACTACAAGGAAATGGAGCGTATTCGACTGTGAGTTGTTTAAAAAATGATGAATTCAGTTATCTGACTGAATTATATAAAACATCTGATACGTTGTAAATTTGTTGTTCATTATGTGTCATATAGCATGTTTCAATTCTTCATTCAGTTTTCTTTCATTTTTAGTCAAGAGGGAGACATTAAAGAGGCAGTTAGAGCGTTAAAACACTGGCCAAGAATTCGAATCACTGAAGATTTCAAACACAAATTAAAGATTCCGAAAGTGGTTGCCTTCAGAGGACCTCCATTCATAGGTCCACAAATTTTCATCACTAGTGCCAAAAGTCCACAATCTTTTACAGTAAGTAATAAATTTTGAATCATGTATGATTTATCATTACTTCAACTCAAAATTGTGAATTGTCTGAAATAGTTCCAGCTGGTACAAACTGGTGAGAAATTGAAAGAGTTGGAAACACATATGAAAATTTATTATGAGGATCCTGAGTCAAACAATCCCAATCCGAAGTTTGGAATGGCTTTTGGTATCTTTGAGGGCTGTTTCTACTCGATTTTTTCTCGACGCCTAAGAAGATGGGTTCGGTAAGAAGTACTGCCGTGATATACATGTATTATTTAAATATTCATTTTAAAATAGAGTTGTAATACTATTCTTAAGTATAGTTTCAAAACAATTAAACTATTTTATTGATTATAGTTGCCGGTGTATGACCAATGTGCCAATTGTATCGATGACAGCTCTGGCCACAATGATGTTGATTGACTATGGCTGTACAGAAGTAACAAGTTCCAACACTGCCCGACCTTTGATCCCAACATTTTGCCAGTTACCCGCACAGGGATACACAGCATCACTAGTACATGGTTAGAACAACAAAATAATAATCAGTTATACTCTGTTCCTTGTACTATAATATCTGAAACCCATACTGTTCATGATGATGAACATTATAATTGCAATATTTGAGTGGCATGTTGTCGATTTGTGGCCTCTCCTAATAATCTTCTACAAACAAGTGGGTTCATGAACAATGTTCCTTCATTGACTACATATAATGTACACATAATGCTCATATTTATCTAAATATCTGGTAGTACAAGTAGTAGAATATGAATATCTATAGTATTACATTCAATGCCGGACATTTAAACTCACCGTTACATATGTATTATATAGTTACTTCACATCGAATGACTGAACGAGTCTGCCAAGAGTTTCGAGAACTGGTTGTCGGCAAAATTTTCCACTGCTACGTTGTCTATTTTAAACGAGATCCTCTTCCAGAAGACATGTTTCCACATGCTACTTTGGTGCTTAAGATGAACCCAGAAGAACGAAAAGTGTAAGAAATAATCAATTTTAAAATGAGAACACTGGGATTGTTTATAGTCTATATTGAATTCTTGACATTGCAGTATGCTTTTTACATCTTTGAATAACTGATTATACAATACAGACAATACAGTATAACCAAATTTTATAATATAACCAAGCGAGTCTGTATTTTTTGCCTGAAAATTCTCGCCAATGAGATTTCTAAGACTCAAAATCAAAGAAATTGACATTGAAAAACTAGGGAAAATAGGCAATTATATTTTGTTAATATTTTACAAAGTTTCATATTACAGTATCATTTCCATATTAAATATTTATAATTAAGATTATCCGCAGTAGATTATACAATGTAAAGCGCAGGATAAAAGTAACTTTTGTTTAATGTTGATTTTTTCAGTATTGTGGGAGAAAGTAATTCGACGGACTCGTTCAAAATTATGGATCAAGAAATGATTTTTTCATCCAGATTTCAAGTACTTCTTTCCCGTAATAATGTTTAGTAGTTTTGTGGTTACAACAATAATGATTATAATATTGTTATGAGAATGAACGAACTGAACTTGCATACATATACCTCTGATTCAGCTATATGTACTGTAGTAAAGTACTGGCTAATTTAATTTACACATCCCGACTTTTATGGCAATCTTGACTTGAGTCTAATAATAAGCAACCAATACTAGTTATTGGTAGTTACCAAAATAATATTAAATGATGATACAAATCTTTGTTACGTTAAATGAATTTTTATAAAACGAAATGAAGAATGAATTACAAGATTTCATATAGATAATGTAATCCTATCGCAGTAGGTGAACTGTATTATATGTATAATATGTACATATATGATTGAAATTGTATGAAACATTAGATGAGTGTATGTATAATCAACTATGAATTACGATTATAACTTATTCATAATTTTTGTAAGAAGGATAAATACGATGTAGTACATTTATTGTCTTTCATTACAACAACATTGATCAGCACTAAGATGTGTTCTAGTGACAATGAATACCTTTTCATTACCTCTTACGATTAGTTTAATAATAATAAAGTCTTTGCCTTTGTACAACAATGATCGCTGATTCACATTTCTATTCTTGTTTGCATATAGTTACTAACAAATTGATGGTCTTGTGACAAGACTCTTGTCATTACTGAATCATCAGGTATGAAAGTCTTGGCTGTGTCCATTGTACAAAATTGTTATTGGCATAGTAATAGCATCAGATTTTTTTACCTTGTGGGTTCTGTCTTCTGTCATCACTCATGTACCATGCATGGACATCCTGTAAGTTGTAGAACAAGCAAAAGGGCATGGCATCATGCAATGCCATGTTGGCATAATTATTTGGCAACAAAAAGGTCTTGCATTGTGATGGTATAGTGTGGTCATGAATATATTGAATTGTCCTTGAATGTTAGAACATGTCAGTGACCAAAGAAGATCCAACAGTAGCCAGGTTGCTTTCTCTTAGACTGGAGAAGTTGGAGAAAGATTTGACGTTACTCACTGGAATGCAGTCACTGCTGAATGAGACTGGTCATATGAACGTTCAGTTCGTTTCTGACATTCCCGAAAGAGATGTTAATGTCAGCAACAAAACTAAGCCAAGACATTTGACGAATAGACCACACAGAAAAGACATTGACCATAACACTGGACAATCAGAACGACGATGTGTAGATGACTTTAACACAAGAAGTAAAGACAGTCTTAGTACAAATGATTCTTCCATCAACTCTAAATCAATAAATACGAACAACACAAACATTGACCATGAAAATTTCGAGCTACTTGAAGCAATCAAATCCGAAAGGGAGAAAAGATTAGACTTGGAAGATTTGGAGAAACGTGTGGCTCTCAAATTGCAAAAGGTATATTATAGGTTAATTCAATACAAGTCATTTATATTTAAATTGCATCATACAAAAATACTTGCAATTACAAGTACAATTTTTTATATGCATATCTGTATTCTGTATTATAAAGACGGAAGATGAGTTGCAACGGGAAAGGGAGATAAAACAAATGCTTTTGGTAGGAACTTTGCAGTTAAAAAATCAAGTCTCAGGTCAAGAGGCTCATATTCGGGAATTAGAGACAAAGCATAAGGATAACATGGTGAGATCATTTTTGTTCATGATTATGAGTAACCACTTCTATTTTTCTATTTAATAACATTGCATATTATGCAATGTATTATACCTTATATCATTTACAACAAAGGGGTGTCATTTTGAACCAATTCATAATTTCAATTTTGATGGCTGTTTAATTGTTCTGTGTAGAATGAAACTGAAACATTAAAAAATAAACTGCTCACCGTTAACACTGAAAATGTAGCAACTGAGAAAAAATATAAGGAATTAATACAATCATTAAAAATGGAAAAGAAACACTTGGAAGAGGAAAAAAAGAGTTTGAGCGAGGCCAAAAAAAATGTTGAAAATCAACTGGAGGAAAGGAGAAAACAATGTGAATTGTAATGCAGCAGTGATTCTCGTCAATTTTTTTACAGAAAATTTACTGAAAATTCTCCATTTTACACTTGAATTAGAAAACTCAAGTACATAAATATTTTTTTTTGTTTTTAGGCAAGAACAATCTCTCGAATCGTACGATCAAAAACAAGTAAGTAAAATGAACAGAGTTATAACCAAGTGTGCTCAGTTAGAAAAAGAGAGACAGGAACTTGCCATTCAACTACGTGCAACTACTGAAAAGTAAAATAAATTCTATTAATTGTGAAAGTTTAAATCTAATTCAATTTAACATGTTTATTTTTTAAAAAAAACAATTAGTAATACGGTCATTTAATTTTTCAGACTAAAGATTTCAGACACAGAGCTCAGGGATATGAAAGAATCTTTCAACAAATTCAAGACAGAGTCAGAGAAGGAAATACTTGATCAAGATTGTCTTTTTAAAAAATTAAAATATGACATGAGTCATCAAAGACAACGATTCCAAACACAACTTAAAAATTCTCAGTCAATTGTGTCCAAAACAAAAACTCTAATAATACAAACAAAGAGAGATAGAGATGATTTACAATCAGTAGTTCAAAATTTACAACAAGAAAATTACAATTGTAAAGTCAAAATGATTGAGTCAGTAGAAAAATCTAAAGATGAGAGAAAAAAGTATGAAACATATAAAGACAAAATAACTTCAACTCTAAAAACTTGTGATGAAAATATGGGTAAAATAAAAAGAGAAAATTCTTGTTTAAAATCATTAGTCAAAAGTCTTGGTGAAGAAAAAGCTTTACAAGTGAAATTAAATTCAACAAGTGAGAATGATTTCATGAGAGAAAAAACTAGCTTGGAAGATCAACTTCGACAGAGTACGTCTGAACATGAAAATTTAAAGGCTCAACTTGAGAAAGTTACAGACAGTTTAAAAATTTTACAAAAAGTGTCTCAAGATCAAAATAGCACAATACAAACCCTTCGACATGAGAAGGAGGAGCAGAGAAAGTTTAAATTTTCTCTTGAGACACAATTGAGAGAAAGAGATGCAGATGAGAGTGTACTAAACCGGAAATTAGATCAAGAACAAAGGAAATGCACAAGATTAGAAGAGACAATTGAAGAATATCAAATTAAATTGTCAGCTATGGAACAAGAATTGGGGGAACATAATTGTCAAGATTTTGTAGAGTCAAACTTTAAATTACAATTAACTCGAATTGAGTCTGACATTAAAATTAAATATGAAGAATGGGAGCAGTCCTTAGCAAAAACAAAATTGGAACGGGACAAAGCCATAAAAAATTTACGGTATAAAGAATCACAAGGAGATTTTATTTTTCAAAAAAGATAAGTAGGAAGAAATTTTATGCTAATCTTCTTTAAATTTTCACAGGACTCAGCAAAAGGCTGCTCTGGATGCGAAGGCAGATTATGAGACTCAAATTATGGAAATTAGTACCACAGCTCGACAGGAATATCAAAAATTAAAAATGGAGTGTAAACGAATTGCTAGTGAAAAGATGTCAAAGGTAAATATTATAATTTCTATTTTATGCACAACTAACAAAAGCGCAAGAAATAAAAGGTCCATAAATGTGTGTAGATCATGGATTTAGAGTCAGATCTAGAACTACTTAAACTACACTCAAGTTAAATGCAACGAAGTTATGGAACAAGAATTCAACAACTACAGTCGGCCCTCAATATTTGCATGACATCCTCAACAAATCCTGGTCCTGGAATTGGGTCCAGCTCCTTTTCTCATTTTCTTTGAACAATCTATCCTAAATTCTAATTATTATTATTTCATTTTATTTTTGTTCCAATTTTCAATTGTTTTTGAACTTATTTTTTTGTGAGCGTCGAATATAAAAAGTTTGTCCATATTACTGTTGTTGAAACTGTTAAAATTAAAAAAAACCAGGAAATGGTTTGAACTTTGACTTACTTCTTCAAGAACAAAGAGTGAGGGGAGATTGAGTATTATAAAAAAAATCTTTTGTTTATCCGTCACGAAATCCACAAAATTGTACAGTGTATTTAAGTATACAGGAGTATGGTTACAAACAATATTATTCATGGGCTATGACGGAAGCGGATAAACCATGTAAAATGTTTTTATTTTTTATTGAAAAAAAGGAAGGGGAGATTGTGCCTAAACTGAATAAAGAGTAATAATAGTGAGCAACACCTAGGACAAAAAAGTTAAAAATTTGAATAAATTACAAGTTTGAAAATCGGATTTAACACAACAAAAGCATTTACACGGGTTTTATATTTTATAGTATGTACATTTTAAAAGCAGAAAATAGAATGAGGGGCTGATTATGTAAGCTGAGTCGTTGACAACTTGTTGGTTGGTTTTAGGGTTTTCTCTCTCTCTCTCTCTCTCTTGTATACCAACTACAATTCGAGTCTATTCTTTATTTTTAATCCGTGAAAATATTTAAAATCTTTAAGGGTAAAGTAGTGAATAAAACCCTATTATATTGATTAGTGCCTAGTAGTAGTGAGTTCAATGTAAAAAATGTTCTCTTTTTGTTGATTCTCGAGGGACGGTAGCAGTAGTACATTTGAGGGGGGATCCCTTGAGTCCTTAAAACAAATTAATGTTCCACCTATAGAATGGGGATATATGTATCTGTACACTACCAGATTTTCATCCCAACTTGTACAACAATTGGCATAAACGGAATCTAAACTGACATTGCCAATAGCATACGAGGGTTAGAATGGAAGAGCCATATTTTTATATAGAGACAGTCAAAATCAAAATGAAATAATAGAGAGAGAGAGCCATTGTATATAATGTATGTAGTATAGCAAAAAAAAAAGAATAAATAAACAGGCTTCATTGGTTGACTATAAATGAGATTGAAAGGGTTAAGGGTCATAGAGAGATAAGGCCCCCTAGTCACTATGAATAGTTTGTTATGTATATAATAGTCATGCCCATTTATTTTGGACAGAGAGACAGGTGTCCTCTTCTTGCTTTTCACCAGCCACCACTTTTTCATATTTTTCATGTTTCAACCCTTTGCCTCCTTCTTTTGATATCAATGGATATTATAACCCTTCCGCTTCCATCAAGTTCTGTTCCGACAATGAAGCAACATATAGAAAATCTGCACTTCATCATTGTTCTTATGCCTATTATCATAGCAGAACACCAGAGGACCCAGAGCCCCAAATTTTCTACCCCCTTCAACTGTTTACATTACACCCTATACTGTACTCTCTCTCTCTATACATTGTGTACTTGGCTATTTAATATTTATTTATGTCCTCTTCCCCACATTAAAAACACACGACCAAAAATCACAACATTTACTTTACGTCATCAGACACAAGCTCCAATTTTTTGTCTTTTTTTACAGTGAAAGTATATCTCTATAAGATTTTTGTACTTGTAATTATTATAAATTTTACCATACCTTTGCCAAATTACACTTTAATATTGTACTGCAAGGACAGCAACGTGTGTAACATTTAAAAGTCCTGTAAATAAAACCAGAGAAAAATGAGAGATTTTCAGGTTGATTTTTCAATCAAGCTTCCGTAGTTAAATTTTAATAATAACTGCATATTTTTTCATGGTCAGTGTATAATGTACAGTACAATCAAAAAAAATTGTAATTTGTTTTCTAATCAACTGGACATACTTACATTATGAGAGATCTCTAGCTTGATTGAAAAAGAAACCAACAATAATGGCACAAGAAAAGACTTGAAATTGTAAACCAAAAATAGAAAAGTGGCATGAATGATGGTTTGATAATTGTAGATGGTTAATGTAGTTACCAAGTATGTATGTATACATACGGTGTATCTTTACAGATGAATTGACTAGAAACTGGCGACAATGGACAAAGACCTGTCTGCCCATTTGGCTTTGGTCTCTCTCTCTCTCTGGACCATTTGCCAAGAGATACTTAAGGGACCACCTCCCTTATGTGTAGTGCACGTGGCTGTTTTGCCTCTCGCGTGCCAAACGGCTGTACAACAGCCTTTAAAATCCTCCCTCAAAGCTATTTATACAACTATAAAAGATCATCTTGAGTAAATATAATATTATACTCACATGTACTATACTGGGGGGAGATGAGCTTGCAAAGTATAAATTTTAATGTAAAATAAATACACAAGTACCCCTCCCTTATGAATATACATAATAATATGTACATTATTACATGTATAGTGTAAGACCCGTTTTCCATGAAGGACATAAATTGGACTTAAATTTTGTAGATATAAGTAAGTAAAGTTTTGCATGTAT
>JAQIVZ010002124.1:0-23771 GCA_034700945.1 Arrhopalites spinosus
CTTCGTTTTCCCATATAGGCCCTTCATGTGGGGACTTGAATAATACGTCTAAAAAAACTCCTGTCCTTCCTCTATAACCTCCTTTTGAAATTTTAAAAAAATCTTGACAGGAAAAAAAGTTATGATTTTTTACTTTAATGACCCCAATTAGGAAACACCCTGTATGAAGACTGTTTTAAGTCAAAATAAACAAAACATTGTAAGAAAAAAAGTTGAGATTTAAGAGCTCGTTTTTGACAAATTTGACAAATTTTGAGCAAATTGGTCAGAAATAGGTCTGTTAACAACATAATCAATTTGACTTGAAAAGTTTCAAAAAGTAGATTATGGGAAATGAATATGTACGCTACCTGTTCGTCCTGCTGCAGCCATGATTTTCATTTTTGAGAGATGTGACTGAGAACACACACACAACTTTCCTTTCTAGTTTTTTGGAATTGTTCAAAAAAACCTGGTCAAATGGACACACACTGAAACTGACACAATGGACAGGAATAGTAGGAGTAATTATTCAAAATTTTGATTAAGGCAGGATCCATCCTGGATTTTGGAGTCGTAAAAAGAGAGCGCGAGAAGGCAAAGTGGGCCTCTTTGCTCCGTTCGTTTCAAATACGTTAGTACGTTACGCACTAACACAAGCTGCTGCAGTAAAAATATCAACAAGAATGGAGCGTTGGAAAATGACGTTAGAATGTTTGGGGGGGAGGGGTTACCAAAAAAGAGGACGTTGTGTATGAGTGCTCGTCCCCCCCCCTCATTTTAAAATTGCATCTCATTTTAAATTTGTTTTACACATGAACAAGAGTTTTAATCTTTTTAGTTTAATTTTTATCATAATTATAATATATGTGAGTCATGGGTATATTGGTGAGTATGCACAAGTTATGTATAAATGACTGAGGACAGAGAGCCAATTAATCATAAAGTGGGTAAATAGTAAATACCCTGACTCAACTTTTAGACTTTAATTTACTCCATGATCATATTTTTTTCAACATTTTCAACAGTTGGAAACAATGAGGAAGCAAGGGGGTCTCGTGTAAACAACAATATTTTGTATCTTTTTACATTCTAAAGACACCATATTTCGTGGCATGTATTGGGGCATTCAAAGCTGCGCTCAAACTCAATCCAAGGACTTTTCTCGTATCCTTTGGGTCGATTACACCGTCATCCCATAGTCTATATTACCACAAAATAGACGTAAAATAAATGTTAGCATCACCATCATTTTACACATTGGGTACAACTGAATGAAAAAACTGATAAAGAAATGTGAATCCCTGTACAATCACCTTGCACTAGAGAAGTATGGATGTCCTTCTTGTTCGAATCTCTGAATTATTGGATCTTTGATTTCACGCTCTTCTTGATCCGTCAACTAAAAAAAAAATAATAACATGAAATGGTACATTTTATCAGATTGTTAATTGAGAATTACTTACAGTTTTCCCTTCTCTCTGTCTTTGATCTCTGGTAATTTGGGCAAGGACACCAGCAGCCTGTTCACCACCCATCACAGAAACACGGGCATTTGGCCACATGTATAAAAATCTAGGGCTGTTTGAAGGTAAAAAGACATGAAAATTAATTATAGGATGATCACTGTTTTTATAGACTTGTACTACAAAATGTATTATTTACAAAACAGAAGAAATTACCAACCTATAAGCTCTTCCGCACATTCCATAATTTCCAGCACCATAAGAACCACCAATAATGACTGTTAATTTTGGAACTTGGGCGCAAGAAACTGCTGTGACCATTTTTGCTCCATTTTTCGCTATACCCCCTAAGAATGTATTGCAAAGATTAGATTTCCCTTCAACTAATCTAAAAAATAAAATAATTATGAGTGTAAAAAATGTTACCACTTTACTTACCACTTTAAAATCCAATTTTTTAAACGTCAAGTAGACCGGTCCAGAAATTAGTTTTAAAACATTTTGATTAGTACTTGGATTGAACTATAAAGAAATGATACACCAATAAATGATTGCATTTTTTACCTTTCAGCATCACGCCCAACCATAAACCCTAGTTTTAAAAAACGAAACAAATGTCACATTTTAGTATTAATTTTTATACCCATCCTGTACGATCTAATAAGGTCAAACTCTAATTATAATAACAAGGCATTGCATTAATTAATGATGTACCTGTTATATTTTGTAGAAATATTAATGGAATTTTTCTTTGACAGCAAAGTTGAATAAAATGTGTTCCCTACAAATCCAAAAAAAATTCATTTTGGTTCCATCAATGTGCACAACATTTTAATACAAAAACACGCAATAAATTGAGACACAAATTCTATATAATGTATGTAATTAATAACCTTTAATGCGGACTCAGAGAATAAAACTCCATTATTGCCAATGATGCCTACAGGATGACCATATAAATTTGCAAAACCAGTGACTAATGTCTCCCCATATTTTTGTTTAAATTCATCAAATTCGGATCCATCCACAATTCTAGCAATTACCTAAAATAATTAATTTTTTTATAAGTTCCTTCATTATGTCACAGTAGATTTCATTTTGTACTAAAGCACTTTAAAGCAGCTACTTATTTAAGGGCACATTCTTACCTCTCGAATGTCATAACTTTTTCTCAAATTCGTACCAACAATTCCATATATTTCTTCTGGAGAGTAGAGAGGCTCTTTACCACCTTTTAATTCGTTCTTTTTAAGATTTAAAGTTCTAACAATCCGTCTACAGATTTGAAGTGCATCTCTGTCGTTAGCAGCATAGTGATCAGTGACTCCAGACTTTCTATAAGGATTTGAAGGGGAAAAACAAAAAATAAGAATACAAGTTCAAATTAAACAACATATTGATTTATCATTTTTACGTCATTTAAGCTACAGATTACAGATAAGACATGTAGAAATAATATACCCGCAATGAAGATCAGCTCCTCCCAAATCTTCAGCACTAATAACCTCACCGGTTGCAGCTAAAATATTTAACAAAAAATTCAAAATTATACATCTTCATGTGTATGGCATAGTTTTATTTTTTATTAATTCAACGTTAAAATTTTCTCCTTTACCCTTCACTAATGGAGGACCTCCTAAAAATATTGTCCCTTGTTTTGATACAATGACACTCTCGTCAGCCATTGAGGGTACATAGGCACCGCCTGCAGTACAGCTTCCGAGAACAACAGCAATCTTTTCAATAAGGAATAGAAAATAATTAAGTTAAGTATTTAGGTCGTATTTTAGGTATAGTCTTTGTTTGGCCAACTTTAGGTAATTACCTGTGGAACCCCAGCTGCTGACATTCTTGCTTGATTGTAAAATATTCGACCAAAATGATCTCTGTCAGGAAAGACATCCGCTTGCCTAAAAAATGAAGAACAATGATTTTTTATTTTTACAATGTACATTTAACTAAAACAATATACCTAATTCTAATTACGCTGATGGGGAAAAGAAATGCCAGTTATTTGATTTGACATACCTTGGAAGGTTGGCTCCTCCAGAGTCGACTGAAAGCAGTATTAAACTTTTAGTCTGCAAAACACTCTCAGATTATTAAATTCATTTATAGTTTCTTACCTAAGTAAATGCAGGGTAAACGATTTTCTAATGCAATTTCTTGAGCTCGTAAATGTTTCTTCACAGATATAGGATAATACGATCCACCTTTGATTGATTACAGATTGATTAGATTCATTTCTTAACTTAAGTGAACAATTTCACGAATCTCAATTTATTCTAACCTTTAACTGTCGCATCGTTGGCCAGAATTAAACAATCAATTCTGAGTGCAAAAAAATCGAAAAATACTAATTAATTTGCATGCCTTATGAAACGGTTGTATGTAGGTAAGTTAAATGTAGTTCAAATTTTATAATTTACCCAGATACAGTTCCAATTCCAGAAACTATTCCACCTCCTCTTACTTCTTCATTGTATAGTTTATAACCGGCTAGAACCAATAAGACAGAAAAATCATGTTTAAAATAAGTTAGTTATCTTGTCATAGATTAAGATTATAAATAACTTCAAGTACCTAGTTGAGACAATTCTAAAAAATTTGATCCAGGGTCTAATAAATACTCTATACGTGTTCGTGGCAGTAATTTTCCTTTTGCTGTATGACGAGAACTTGATTTTTCATCTCCAACAATGATATTAGACACGACATCACGTAAATCTTTGACAATTGTTTTCATGGAATCATAATTCTCCTGTCAATCAAAAAATATGCACATGAAGACCAAACGATGAACAATGAAAATGACACTCTCGTAGTATATTTATATGAATCTTACTTTATATTCAGGACTAGAAACATCAGCCTCCGTACCAATAATTGACGGAGCATCGGCATGAAAATTCCGTGATGCTCCAAAATTTGCCCTCCATAGTAGCTACAAAATGATACAGTACTTAATATAATTTCCAACATAATCAATAATGGTTTTTAATTATTACTTACCCTGGTCGAAACCCTTGCAAAGGACAAGGACTTCATTTTTTGGGAGACACTTGACAAAAAAAAAATTTTTATCAAAAAATCGCAAACCACAACTCGTACCAATTCAAGGATTGCTCCCGTTGATGTGATCTAACGATTGTGTATTATGCAAAGTGATGAGATTTAATGAGAGTTACATGTAACATGTATGATTGAAATGACTGTTAAACAACAAACTGAATGACTTTGACTGGTAATGAACATACACAAACTTGCAATTGTATTTGATAAATAAAAATGGCACAAGCATACAGAAATTAAATACTTATAGAATCGAACACTTGATCTTCTTCCTTTTCTTGACCTTTCCACCGTCAACATTCCCACCCCCTTCACTCTTTCTAGCTCGAATCTCTCTCATCAAGTCAAAGAACACTGTTTCAAATTAAAAAGACAACAAATTAGGCTTTGTTTTCATTAAAGGTGGTATAAAAAATTACAGAAAAATACAAGTACCTTTATCGACGTTCGTCTTTGTTTTTGCTGAAGTTTCTACGTACGCTGTAAAATAAATAAATGACAATATGTTAGTTTGTCATTATGTTGTATCTGAATATGAAATAATTTTTTAAACACTTACGAACTCCCCAGCTTGCAGCTCGGTTTTCTGTCTCCTCTCTGGATATTTTTCTTCGCTCATCCAAGTCTGACTTATTTCCGACCTATTAAAGTTAAAAAAGAGAAAAAATAAATTTCAATGTTTACAACTTAGAATGACAGCGCTTGAAAATAAATCAAAACTTTAAAATTGAAGTTCAGTATTTAATTGTTTATTAATAAAATTTAAAATTTTACCAGTAGGAATGGAACCGTATCATCCCCTTTTACTCTCAGTATCTGCTCCCTAAACTCTTGAGTTGCCTGGAAGGATTCAGTCTCAGTAATGGAGAAGACGCATAGAAATCCCTCACCAGATCGAAAATAGTTGTCACGAATAGCAGCATAATCTTCCTGACCTGTCAATCAAATTAAAAGAAGAAATTCAAATTAGGTTCTAGATTGACAGCAAACTAAAATATAGCTCAATAAAAAGATGATATCTTACCCGCAGTATCTAATATGTCGATCTGAACTTCCTCACCATCAAGAACGACCTGAATAAAAAAAATATATAATATTTTATTATTCAATCGTCAGCATTTTATATTACTTACAAATGATTTTAACATTTAGAGAGATAACAAGAATATATATATAAAATGACATGAACGCACATGTTATCCAAAAAACTCCGAATTCCAAAAAAACAACAAAAAAACAAAACAAAAAAAAATAAATACAAAAAAAGGTCAAAAACTTACTACTAAACTATGTACACACACAGGTATTTTTTTTGTTAAAAAATATGAGAAAAAAAATAATTTTCAATTCACTTTTTTCCTGTAGGAATCAGCTTTAGTAGGTTCGTAATCTTCTACAAATTCATCATACATAAATTGGAGTGTGAGAGCCGACTTGCCCACTCCCCCTGAGCCGACCATGATCACTTTGTGCATTTGACCTTTTGGGTCACCTTTTGACATTTTGGATCACTTCAAGTTGTCACCGAGTGCACTGGGTTGTTCTCTATCTCTCCCCGTTCCTTCAAAGATGTTCTTGTCAAAGTGACACGGTGCTGAAATTTAATTTGGAAACAGAACAAAAAATTACACACATTATTTTTACCAAACAAATAAGAGAGAGACAATACAAACAAAATTGCTTGATTAAATCGATTGTTAAAAATTTCGGGACAGACACAAGAAAATTACAGTCTCAGCCTAACGTTTTGTGATCACGCAAGTAACCGATTTGTAAATAAAAAAATATAGACAAATTTTTTTTGTAAGCCTCACAAAGTAAAGTTTACCTGCAATGAATCTTTGTGCAAGTAAACTGGAACTCTGTTTTTATTATTAAAAATAATAATAAATAAAATTTTTTGCGAGGCTCGTCAGACCTTTTACTATCTCATCATCGACTGTTTGACTCTGTCAAGTGAATTAAAACAATTTAAACCCAATATTAACAATATGTACCTGTATATTGTTCCGGCTCTACACCCCTTCTGACTCAGCTTCGATTTCTGAACTTCTGTCTTCATAACTAACGGAAGCTTTATATTCTCGCTTTGCGGCCTCCTCACCGGAATCCCATGGCGTACAACTAAATTAGGTTACTTTACGTCTCGTTTTTTTTTTATCAATTTTGACATGTCAACTCATTTTGACCTGTCTTGTTCATCTTTTTTACCAACATGATAATTTTTCAGTGAATTTTTTGGATTAATTTTAACTTTTTTTGATATAATTTTTAATTAAGTAAGGTTAAAAAATAGTTTGCAAATTGAAATACTGGTGATTAATTTGACCAACAACAATTCAATAAATTGACCAACTATTTTGACAAAAGTCTGAATTTTAATGAAGAATATTTTGACTGGAGGAAAACCAAACAAACAGTGTGTTGAGGTTTATATGGAACAGATATTTCGGGTAGCTTGACTATAGTGTCAAAAAAAACTTATGTAGTATATCAGGAAAATAATAAAGGCTATGTCTCGAAGTTCCGCAGTCTGTTGTTATCTGTGAAGTGCAGATTTTTGCATTTCATATTACAACATTTGAAACACTAAAACTTGTATAAAAATGTCCACATTATCATCAGAAATCATTGCTGCAATTTTTGGTCAATTTGAAGACTTTCTTCGAAAAGTAAGAAACAAAATTTTTTTTTCATTTTATTTTTGATGACAAAATTAGTATAATTTTATTTATTTGCAAAGGTACAATTAGCTAAGCACTGACTCATCATCAATTAGTCATCCTAGACTTTTATGACGTACTTTTTCTTGTGTGTTGTACCTTTTTGATGATTTAATATTTACGACGATATTATGGTTCCATTTGATAAGGAAATACTAATATTTTACAACGTGATGATTCAAAGATAAATAGAGGGTTATAAATGGTTTTAACTACTCAAACATACATTATTCTAGTTTGTTTTTGATATTTCAGGTCGGCAAGATGGATATCTTTGACACTCTAGTCTACAGTGAGAATACATTGCTTACTTACATGATGTCAACACCATGAATCAATCAATTAACTTGTTTTTTTTGTTTAATTGTTTCAGATTACAGACTAAAGTTGTCCATTAGTAATCTCAATTCGGACTTCATATCACTCTTTTCAGAGTTATTAGACAAGTTGACTGATCTACGAAATAATCTTATTCAGTGGAATTCTATACAAGAATTTACCTTTTCAATTGCCAGTCCCACTCCGTGTATCAGTGAATCATCAGTGAGTACTAGTACTTTTCCAAATATTGTTGGAGTTGATGACAATCATTTACATAAAGTCTCTTCATCATCACCCCCACTCACAAATTGTTTTAGTCAACCAATATTTGTTGATAGTAATTATTTGGTGACTCACGAACATGACGCTTCTAAATTAATCATTAATTCTAAATTAGAACAGTATACTGATAGTGCCCCTGAAATTCAAGTCCCCCTTACTACTCAGGATGATCATCAGTTAGTGACAAGTAAAGAAAAGGACCAGGAGATTACTACAAAAGAAGTGGAAAAGGTCATTCCAGAAGCTCCTGAAAATGTGCAAGTCAAGAAATTTTTATGCCATTTTTGTCCCAAACAATACTCTACGACCCAGTCCTTGAAGGCTCATTTAAATGTTCACAATGACTCAAAAAAATTTAGTTGTCAATTTTGTTCAAAAACATTTTCTCGTAAAGACAAGAAAACCTTCCATGAATCTATTCATACAGGGTTAAGATCATTCACCTGTGAAGTATGCGGCAAAGGATTTTATAGAAAGACAAAATTGGTAAATCTAAATTAAAGTACTTTAGTATAAATAGAGTATAAATAGTAAAAAATCACTGAATTAATTTAGTATGACTAAAGTTATTTAATGAAATTTTCGCTGTATATTTTTTCTAGGATGAACATTTACGAAGACATATTGGACTGAAGAAATATAAATGTACCACATGTAAAAAATCTTACGCATCTAATAGAGATTTGAGAAATCATGTCAAATCTCATGAAATTCAAAAACCTAATGATGATGAAAATGAACAAAAACAGGAAGTTCAACCTATGCAACCGATTGTTCAGGTATACAAAAAAACTGAAAAATTGATTGTTTCTTGTTTTTGAGGACTTTATCATGAGTCAATTTATGAACGCTTGTTTCTAAAAAAATTTCCTCTTTTTCTCTATCTGATAGGAAGACGACATTACTAGTCAGGTATCTGAAATTTTCAACTTGAATTGGTCAGAGCTTCAATTTCCTCCACAACAACAAGTTGAACCCCCTGTTGATGAACCAGTACAAATGGACTATAATATAGTAAAACAGCCATATTATTAATAATTCACATTTTAATTAAGACCACTCATGATCACTTACGCTTCCGTGATTTTATATTTTTATACATTGTCAGTTTTTATATTTTTTATACTGAAATGAACGTGAGTACCTTTTTCTACATTTTTACATTGTATAATATCAAACGATACAATCAGGCAATCTCGCAGCCCCAAAAAATGTTTTTAAATACAGAAAATAATATTCCAATGATCTACCTAATTGTTTCTTCTTCAATTTCTTTGAGATATATCACAGTTATCTCACAAAGTTTATTTAAATGGCCTGTGCTTATTCCTCACTAAAGATAAAAGAAACTGTAAATCACCCTACTAATTAGTAATTAGCCTAGGTATACTTATTTATGACAGATGTTGACGCTTATGCCGTGAAATAATTTCTTGGTGTTGACAATATAATAGTTTGGCATTTATACAATCATTTTCTTTTATTTTTTTACGATAATAATTCATTTTGAGTCATCAGAATTGTATTTTTTAAATGACTACGGAATTCAATATGTATGTGCGTTTGTAAACGTAGAAAATGCGCTTTTGTTCCAAGATTTCCCTTTTCACTACTTACTAGTTACACTATCGGTAATTATCATCACAGCCGTTATTCATAACAACAAGATGACATTTTTATTGTCCAAGTAGTAGCACGTCTATAAAATTGCGTACAAGAGTAAAACATTTAATACACAAATCATGTTTGAGTATATCATATGTAAACGTTTCTTTACCTAAGTATTTCCAGCTATGTAATATATTTTAAGGTACTTTGATTTTTGGTTTCGATTTTTGGTGTGTGGTTATTAGCCAAACTGACTCAATAGATTAAATTAAAATTGAAGAGAGTAGAATCATCATTTTTAAGTATCATAACTATATACAATTTTAACAAAATATACACAGTACTTTACAGTAATGGTAGTTATCAGACCAGACTGAAGAAAAATTAATACACAAGTTAGTCATATACATGTAGTAAGTGTAACGTTAAAGAAGGTAAAAATTGAATTTGATATTTTTCAAAATTGTTTTTTTTTGTTTCTCATCATTGAAACGGTGACAGTAAAATATAAACTAGCAATGAAAGTATAGGTAGGTAGGTAGGTCATAAAATAAAATATTCCCCATATAAATAATTATTACATTAACTTTGGCAAAAAAAAACGTCCAACAAAATGTATATTTATGAGCTGAATCCTAATTAATATACAGGGAAAAGAGAGATTGTGCTATAAGGCATGGTAAAAAGGTACATTTTACAAGCATATGTCACGGTAATGATGAATATCATCACTCTCTTGTCCCAAAGAACTTTTACTCCAGTGGGGAACGTGATGACTCGCAATAATATTTTGTCCATAGTATCGATGATAAAATGTATTATTATTGAGACCCTCCATGGAAGTGGCACGACGTCCCATTTGCATTCTTCGTCGTCGATCCAAGCTCATGGTACTCTCTTTCCTCTCTGACTGAAGAATATTATGGACATAGCCACATGACACGGGTCTTGATGGTGGGGCTCGATTCCAATATTCATCATTTGACACATTCCACAATGAACGAGATCTTTGGAGTCCTGATCCTGGGAGACCACCTAAAATTTTTATGAATTTCATAAAAATAGATTTGCTACTTTTGTTCATAAACTCCTTACATAGGATATGTCCCCTCTAGTAATTAATTAATACAAACCTGGAATTCCTGGGGGTTCTAGTCCAATGCCTGCAATTCCCAACTCACTTATCCTACTCTTTTTATACATTGGGTCAAACATCATGGCTGGATTAAATTCACTCTTCATAGGATACGATCCCCGACTCTGAATGGAAAAATTACTTCCCCCTCCGAATCTTCCCCTGAAATTTTAATTACACTTGCTATACTTCACACACATGATTATTTTATTTTATTTATACCTGTGAAGTGAAGATCCCTTAATCATTTGGTCCGGTAAGGTTGAGTCAGTGTAGGCATAATTTTGATATGCTAAATTTCCTGAATGTTTTAATGTCCCATTTCCATGTCTCGAGTGACCTAGGCTGGACTCTACATTCGCCTATAAATCATAATATTTATAATAAAAATTAAGAATTGTCACTCTCAATCACTACACATTAGTTGCCAATAAAATATTACACACATATGAACGACAAATTCTGTATATTTGCAAAAAAAAAGAACAATAAAATTAGAACAAATACCAAAGTGAGATCATGAAGTCGTCCCAAGATCATCTCTTCGTCCCTCCAAGTCAAATATAAAGAGCAAACACACAAAGCACCGAATATCTGAGAGTTGAAAAAATAATAAATTTCTTCAATACCTAATTCCTTTGAAAAATTTCAATCTTACAACTTATTTCAACTACGACTGTTCACTATCTGTACCAGAATTAATTGTTTCTTTTTTCCTTTAGTTTACAAACAAAGGACTTTTGTTCAAAGGACACAGTCAACAGTTTACAAATTTTAACTCGAGCACCACAATGTCTACTACAGTTTTAGTGTCAATGGAGAGAAGTTTGGCAATATTTCCAAGTTGAATAGACAAGTATAAGTTAAGAATACAGAAACATTGAATGTATGGAAACAGACTGTCAGTACTCAAAGGCTAATCTATTTTTACAGTCAATATTGATACACTGCGTCATATTGATGTGAAGACTAGTACTAAAAAATAATGTTCTCCACAAATTACGACTATTTTTTACATATCCATACTCAACGAATATGTCAAAGGCCATGCATAATGCATATCAACGTTTCATGCAGGAATTATTTATTATTGTAAAATAATTAATCTCATTGTCAGTCATTTACAAAAAAAAAGTATACTTTTTTTAGAGGGTTTCATTGATCCTCAAATATAGAGAGTCCAATTTAATATTAAAAGTGTATTTATAATTTACAATTTATTTATTTTTAAAACACTTACATTGAAGATTGCACGTAGACACCAGTAGACCAGTTCAATGACTCCATATTCAAATTTATGTGTTGGCTGCAATGTAGTTGCATCAATTTTGCAAAAAAAAATCGACACCAATTTCCCCCATCAAAATGACATATTTGTAGACACCAGAGAGAGAGAGAAAGTATCCCAAGATAAACACGGAAATAAATAATAAAAAAATTCATTTTGCATTCCTCATTATTTACTCAATTACTATTTGTTTATTTTGTCTGTGTGGACAACCTAAACTACTCCATGCTGTCATTTGACAAATACAGACTTTTTTTATTACAATTCTAAAGTGCAGTCATACACCTGAGGTCAACGTGTTAATGGCATGCACTCTTATTTATTTGCACAACTATCTTTTTTTATCATTTTTGAATGGGACAAAAAATCATGCAAATATTTATGGTACTGAATTGTATACGAAAGTGTGATTTATGAATTACTGTGTCAATTTTTAATGGAAAAAATCACACCAAGTTTTTTGTATACACAAGAGAGAGAGAGCTTACCCAATAATATAATGACATGAAGAGGACCTGTAAATAAAATACGATATTTTTATCTTCATAAAAAAAGACATGAGAGATGGGAAAAAAATTAATTTAATTAAATTAAGAGTGTCTGGAATTGTACCATGCCCGCTTCAGGAAAAAAAGAGAGGACAGTCATCAGTGTCCAACTCATGAGGTACTTTCTCTGTCTCTGGACACATCATAAGAATAATGTCACATTTAAATGTAATTCAATAATGTTGAATTTAGTAAATTCAATTTACTACATAAGGGCTAAAAATTGAAACTCCCTTCTAATGTCAAATATGACTACTTTCTCCTTTCACAAAAAAAATCATTAAATTACGTACGATGAGAAGACCGAAGAGGAGGACAGCAGCAATAATAAAATTGAAGAAATATAGAGCACATAATGTGTAAGCTGGGGCTGGTAGAATTACTAGAAACAATATTTAAATTAATAATACAGTTACAACATGATTCTTCCATGTCATTAATGAACAAAAATTAAGAATCCTCATCATCCATGAGACAAAATACTTTTATATTTTAATTTTTATCTTGTTGTAAATTAATCATATGACATGCAAAACTTACATAGTGACTCAACGATCCACCATAGTTCCACTGCAAAAGCCACGCAATATACGACCTGAAATATTTAAAAATATAGGATATAGTAAATAAAAAATTAACTGTAATTATGTACGCCTTTAAGTTAAAGGCTTTCATATATGCAGGGTATCCACTATGAAACTTTCTCATACTTTTTCTGCGCCGGAAAAGTGATTTTATTAGGCTGAAAACTTTTCCTCAACTAAGTTTGTACATAGAATGAGCTTTAGTCTCAGCCAAATGGACAATGGGTCAAAAGAGGCACCTCTCAAAATGACCAAAAAGCTCATCAATTGTCAAAAACACTGGCAATTTAATTTGTTTGGTCAGTGGTCAGTGTGACAAATATGTATGATTAAGGTGCATTTTGACCAGAGTTAGAAAGCCTCTTCATATGAAGAGGCGTGCACGTCTTTTTCCACCGAAATTGGTTAACGAGAGTCGTCAAGAGCCACCGTCACATGTCAGGTGGTCCCATTGGGATAGTCATTGGCAACTTCCTCGTCACTTTGTGGACTGAGAGTCTCAGTCTGAGACGTCAGACATCATTGTATGTGACATTTTTCTAGATCAAAATTTTATGGGTAATACAAGAAGCCAATTCCCAACAAAATCGAATGAAAATTGTAACAAACAACAAAAACTGAGCAGGATATGTCCTCATACGTTTTGCACTCTACCAAGTGACAAATTGGACAAATGTGGTTGTCACGAACCCGTCAAGTGCAACCTTGGGCAATGTGGGGAATGGTCATAACTTTTGATTCCGTTTTTCGTTTTGTTGGAACCGCTCATTCAACCCCAAGATTAAAAATTTGCATTCAAGTAAAACTACTTTTACAACTCATAAAATACAGGAAATTTTAATAGTGGACACCCTGTAAAATACTCCAGTTTCATTAATTCTCATCAAAATAATACTCTAAAAAGAATATTACGTATACTATACTTTATAAAAAAACAAAAAGAGCAAGGGACCAATTTAAGATTCTCTTCCTTCCACACGGTAATATGCAATCATCAAAATTCATTGTAATTTGACTCTTTTTTTACAAAGAATTGAGCCATCATGCTATTGTGTTCCGTCATTAATTATCATTATACATTACATCCTTAGGCAAACTAAATAATATGCTTTAGCATCTCTCCATATAATAAAAAAAAACTTTCCTTCGATACCTTTACGTTTACATTATACACATTACATGTAGGAATTTTATGCACAAAAAATGCAACAAAGATAATGGCCTCCAACATTTTTATACTATTCGTTGACATTTTTATCCATTACAGAATTTTTCGTTGATTAACTTTCATTAATCTCAACCTCAACTTGACTCTGTTTTGTAGAGAAACTCTCACCTTCCTTCGACTTTTCTCTTTAATCCACATATCCTCTCTCTCTCTCTCTCTCTCTCTAATACTACACCATTTAATTATATGTACATGCCATGTAAATGTACACAAGCTGTGACAGGAAATTCAATTATGGTGAAATTTTTATTATATTTCATACACTCACAAACTACACAAGTTGTGTTGTGTATTCCTGAGTTCTCTATTTTGTATAAAAATTGATTCAACTCACAGATAGACAAATGAAATCTCACCTATCCCTTTTGTCTTTTTTATTCATGTAATCCAATTCCATTCTCATATGAGACAAATATTATTAGTCATACACATATAAAACAACTCTTTATCATGAGTGATAAAAGAAGAAAAAAAAGAGTTTGTGTCAAAAGAAAGCCATTGACTCTTTCTTGACAACAATGTAAAATATCTGTAGCACACACAAACAGACAGAGAGAACATTAGGTGTACAAACACCTCCATTATTTATCTTTTTGCATTATTAAATTCCTACAGAATTATTACACACGTTTTTTATTTATTTCTCTTGACAATTTTGAATGTTTCTGACATTGACGAAGATACATTGTGAATAGACGAGACGAAAGAGCTTCTTTTTTTTGTTTCATTTGTCTAAACAAAATAATATGACGTGGAGGGGGTGAGAGATGTAGTTAGCAGTGACAATAAAGCTTTTTTGAAAAAAATAAATACGTCATTTTAACTACAATATAAAAATGAAGCATCATAGTTTGAATAATAACAAGAGATTAGACAAGAAATGTTTTTATATGTAATATTTCGGAGACAAAATCCACATAAACAATTGGGTTAAGTTTCCTTTCTTCTCCTGTCTATCGGACAGTCAAGGGAGTCAAAGGGAGAATTGACATGGAGGGGTAAGGCTAACAATTGTAATGATGAATAAATATTAAATACTCGAAATATATTTCCCAGCCTTAAAAGGAGTCATTAGGACATTGAAGAGAGTTACAGAGTGGAGGAGTAAGAAAGAAAAAAAGTTGCTTAAGAAAGGAAATGAGGGCTTCCTTCAAAAAAACTCTCTTGTCCATTGTCATTACCCCCTCCCCCTTCTTCTCACCAACACCTACAACATTTATATATCCATCCACTAAGTAGACCCTCGTAATAATAAATAAAACAGTAAAAATAATAGAAATATATATTTTTTCAAAGGATGTGTATTTCTCTTATCTCTCTGGTTCTCTTCTGTGTGTATGCAGGGAGCCGTAGAGTCAAACCCCCCACATTTCTTAATAAAAATCCATGTCTAATTTGTACACACACAGCCAAAAGAGAGGATACAATAACCAGAATTATGTAGACAAAACGGTTCATTCCCTGTTCTCTATTTACCTTAAAATTTTGTCGTTTTTATTTTAAACATTTACTTTATTTTGATCTATTTTATTTAATATATTTTGTTTTTCTTTATTTTGATGGAAAATTTAGTCAAAATTAATGGCTTGAATTTTTTTCTTCAACTAATAAATCTCAAGAGTAATATGTCATTCATAATGAACGACCCATAATTATTATTTCTTTTTGGGGATGTTTCATATTCAGTATTTCACTATCTGTGTAAGTAGAAAATTGGGTTGAAGAATTATTGTAAGAGAAAATGTTTTTTTTTGTTTAATGTGTATAATAAAATATGAAGATGATGATGATGTCGAGGAGAATTAGAGACGGTCCAAAAAGATTTTTAAAAAAATTTTCTTTCTAATGCATGGCCATATTATCATGACAGGGGAATATGATTTGTGTAGGAGAGCATGTGTGTGTAGGTTATAATAATGTGGAAGCAGCAAAAAAGTAAAATGGAAAATAATATATATTATTTTTATAACTCAAACTCATCTGTCAACCATTTGTCTATATTATACCGTATGTCCATAGAGAAATAAAGAGAAATCAAAAAAAAAAAAGAAATTTTTTGAAACGTTTTTTTTCTTCTAAGTGCTCTTCTTGACATGATTGCAAAATGATTGTGGTCAAAAGAATTTTTGCCTAAAGGACCGGATAAAAATTAATATGGAATAATGTAGAGTAAAATAAAGCTAATGTAGAGAAGTATACACGGCTAAGAAAATGGAGATATAAATTCATCCCTAATTGCATCCTACCTGTAGTCTATCTCTCTCTCTACCTGTGTGCATCAACTTTAGAGTTTAATCAACCACATTTGATCATCATTAACCATATTGCCATTGTTCGTGGCTCTTGAATCAACTCCCCCCTCCAATAGATTTACCTACTTTTTCACTCGTATCTCTTTCATCATCTAAAACTCCTCCATTATCTTGTTTATCTCTTCAGTTTTTTCTTGTACTCAATGTTATTTTATTTATAGACTGAGAGAGAGAGAGAGAGAGATTTAATAGTTGTTCATGTAATTTGTATACAAAATCCAAGTTTCAATTGAGAACATTTTATTGTGTGTACATTTTGTAAAGACGTTTTTAGCTATATTTACATGAAGAAGAAAATCTAGAGATGAATTACAATTTACAATTAAATCTTTAGAGTTTACATAACACCTTTTGTAATTTTATCTCATGTAAAAAAATGATGACTCACTAAATTCCAGATTTACGAGGAAGAGAGAGAGAGAGATGCATCTTCACATAAATTTGTTTCTCTTTAAATGTTAAATGTTGTTAATAAAATCCCTCTCAAGATTCCCTCAAGGTCTTTTCTACTTGCATCATAGTTATGTACATGTACAGTTAAATCCAACTACAAACTCTTTTGGTTTATGATATGTTTTTAATCCTAAATTCTTGAAACTAATCTTGCTGTAATTTTCTTTTCAAGTTTTACTTATATCAACATACATTTGAATAAAAGAATTTCATAAAAGTCTTTTTTGTATTTATATGTGTGCTATATGGTTACCTATGTTAGTTTGTGATAAAATGTACAGAATAATTTGTATTAACTTGTGAATTTTTAAATGTTATAGTAGGTTACATTAATTAGAAGATTTTGATTTGACAACGACTTTTATTCCATTTACATGCTCTGACGTTCCTTCAAGGATCTCAAATTCCTTGCATATTACGAGTTGTGTCATACAATTCATATCCCAGGTATGTAATACTTTTGTAGTTCAAAAGAATTACGAAAATGAATTTAACGCTTTGAATCCATCATCACGCGTAATTTCCCGTGAAAACTATACTACCACCTTTATAGTACTTTGGTTCAAAATAATATTACATTATTATTTATTATTATATAAACTCTCAAATGTATGCATCAGCACGAAGACCCCTCTCTCTCTCTCTGTCTAGTTCCCATACATTTTTTAAGAAAAATAATTTTTTGACGTCTTTACGACACAAACAAGATCTCGTTTGTTACTTAAGAATAACATTTTCTTTTCAATTTTCATCATAATTAATTTTTTTGGTGTATGACACGGAGCAATTTAATTATGATTGAAATTTTTTTTTAACTAAACTTTTTTTACAAAGTGTATTACCCCCTTTAAAAAGATGGTCTAGTCTTAGGCTTTGTCTGATCATTAGTTGCTTAAATATACAGAAAATCTTTTGTCGGCAGATTGGAAAAGAAAAGGAACAACAGATTGGGGAGTTTTTGAGAGAAGGAACGACAAGAATCCGGAAGTAAGGAAAAACCTGAGGTTCCATGGTTCAAAATAATTACAATGAATACTAAGGGAGAGTTATAAGTTGACGTTTGTCTATTTAAATAGTCTTTGTTATGTAATACATATGGGCAATCTATACCCCAAAAAAAAATGTTTCAAAGGAGAAAAGTAAGCCATAGACCGTAAACCGTAATGAAGAAAAAGAAAAAGAAGAAAAAAAACATTTTCCACTCGAGTCTTCAGTCTAAATCCCTCAGACTTTTTAAAGAAGAGAATTAATGATACATTATATTGGAGTAGCAGATGGTCTCACTTGTAAAAAAATTCGTTATGCAAACTTGTCCCCTTTGTACATGATAGTCTGTAGAAATCCATTAGAGGCAGAAAATATGGAGAAAACGGGCCAAATTGTCTAAGGCCAGAATTTTAACTCTTGCATTTTTCAAGTACAACAAAAATAAATACTGTAACGTTTAATGTTATCTTGTATAAGACATTTAAATTTAAAAATGTTTTTTGTCTGTTAAAAGAAAAACAATTTTGGTTCTTCTCTCCCCACTCCCCATGTAGTAGTTTATTTTATGACATTTGAGAGGATTCAAAAATCTCCTACGCCTCAAACCACACAATCTTTCTCTGACCACGTACTACTTAATAGAATAAATATTTGGATGAAAAGAAGTGGACAATGTCATGTACTTAATAGTTGTGTCATATCATAATAGCTGGGAAAAATTTAGTCCAGTACTAGGAACAGGTGTCGACTTCAAAGTCGGGAAAATAATAATAAAAAAAGAGAATGTGACACTCGAATCTTAAAGACGTTGGTTTAATCTTGACAAGCCACAAAAAAATATAACCCTCTGGTTCTCTTCAATGGGATCCATTCATTCAATTTTTGAAATGAAAACCCTTGAAAATTATTATATTTATATGGGAATTCAAAATTGTACAACCGTCTCGCACGCACATTTCAAATAAATACTAAAGCACAGTATGTGGAGTTGTCTAGAATATTTTCTTGGATCAATCAACATTATGTCAGGCATAATATTATATAGAATTATAGGAAAAAACATGGTTATATCTTTACAATAATCATTTTATGTTCTTGATTATACACACATTTCATATGAACCCTTACTAAGATTCAAGACGTCAAGGATCAGAAGACACAATTCATGAATGCAGCGTGAACAAAAACAATGTTACATTATTTACATGACTGGCACGTTGACAGATCAGAGTGGATATTTCCGTTTCTTGGACATAAAACAGGATTGAAAATAAACAAAAAGTACTCCAGGGACATTTAATTTTACAGACGGTGTGTCTATACTTATAAAAATTACACAAATTGATTTGCTCACCAGAGAATAACTCCCAATGATGAAGGATCCTTGTCGAAGTGAATAGCAGAAACATTGTTTCAAGAGAGCCATCCTCGTTTAATCCTGTCATTGATCACCTGTCCGATTGTCTTGATATTGTCACCTATCTATCCCAAATTAATTCATGTATTTTACATGTCAAACTGAATCGTGACTTGTACACAATTCATAACTATACAAATATTTAATGAGTGTACATATTGTAATTATGTCAAATTAAAAAAAGTACCTTTGGGTGCTATTATTAGTCTCATCCTGTTCTAGCTTCCTTGATTGCTTCATATTTATTATTATCAACACAAGGAATTTCAAATCAACACACACTTTATGTATCATGTAATTGTATATATTGTGATTGTAGGCACTGTAAAATTTCTCAGACTAAAAAATGTACAAGTCCTTGTTGATATTTTAGAAGGATATATGTATGGAGTCAAATGAACAAGGAATAAAGGTTACCAGTAAAAAAAGAATACTGATTAAACTGTATACGAGTTGCATATAATTTATAATATAATATATATAGAAAAAAATCAAGTCTCGCCCATATAATAAATTATGACAAAAAATAGTGTACAAGATTTTTGATTAAATTATTTGTTGTACACGTTCCAAAGACTTGAAAGTCACCTTAATTAAAATCCATGATAAAATATTCAATTCAAAGAGATGAACGGAAGACACGTTATCAATTTTTATGTTTTTAGAAGGTACAAGGTGTACTTTGTCGTTCCTTACAAAAAAATAAATAAAATATTATATTATATTTCTTCTTTCACAGTCACATTAATTTCACAATAAAAAACATACAATAAAATTTATGACACATTGAAGGCACAATTTTAAAAGGCACACACAATTGAATCGACACTCTTTTATTTGTCACTGTTTTGTTTACAAAAACTGTTTTTTCCCAATCTACAACAGGTACATTGTCACAAAATATATTTTTTTGTATTAAAATTTGTTTCCAGTTTTTTTTTTCAAATCTAAAACATGAAAAAATGTAATACAAATATTTTTTGTTTAAAAAAGTACAAAAAAAACTTAAAATTTAATAATAGGAATCAGTTTTTATGGACGCTTTCAACTACTTGGACACGTTAGCGTGTAATAAGCCGGATTATAAAATTGCGTGTGGCTTGAGATGAAGCTCCTCACGTTTTGCGTTCCTCTTCTTCTTTTTTACAAGAGACTCTTTTACTAGCAACATTCTTAAAAATCCCTACCCTCAAACCCTTTGTAAAAATCTCCCTTGTCTACTGAGAATACTGAGAGAGACACACACAAGTCTTACTTCTAATATACTTGTACACGTCCCCCCTTTTTTATGCTCACCTGAGAATCCTCTATATAAAAGTTATTCCTTGAGTTGAACATTCACAATAATATACACAAGTAAACACAAGTAAATTCAATTGTACGAATTTGACGGTACACTTATAGCAATTACAGACTTACTTATGTACATACTTTTTTGGTGCAAATATATACTCGGTACATTATTATTTTATACAGAAGTTGAGGGGGTCAAAAAGTGAATATACCTCATCTCATTTTTTCTTAAATAGCTTTTTAGCAAAATGCACAGAGTGCAATTCTACAATCTTTGTAAATAATTCGCAAAGTAATAAGTCCTTTACTATACTTTGGTATATAAAAATAAAAATACTTGTAAGTTAGCATCGTTTAGAATAGTATCAAGGGGACTATCACTAAAAATCTTGATGTATACGCACATAAATAATATTCTTCTTCCTATTTTACTCTCCCTATCTCTTTTGGAGATATCAGAATTAGTTGGTGTTGGCTTCAAAATTGAACAATTTCTTTCTAGTCTCTCTCTGTCTGATTAAATGAAGATTCCGGTACATGTGGCTTGATAAAAATCATTTTATCGTGTTAGAAAATTGTTGAGCGGTGTTAAATGGAGAGAGAGAGAGATTGAAGATTGAACGATTGATAATAACTAGACAAAATGGTTGAAGAAGTAGTCGGAAAAAGGATGATAATGAACAATACTTGGAGGAGTTTTTAGTCTAAAGTAATATGATAATGAGAAAAGAAGGATGACCAGCAAAAGTTCTTCCCATACAAAATCACAACCCATAGGTTTTTTTTAAAACAATAGTAGAAAATACCCCATTGTCTTAAATACACATGATCAACATTGTAGGTTGTTGTATCTGTATGTAGTTAGTCAAGTAAGTATGTAAGCTTCCTTTTGAAATCAGGGTCATAGTTAACCACGCAAAGTCAATGACAAGTCTTCCGTTTCCTATTCCTTTCGTCTTGTTTTTCGTCTCAAAAAATACCTCTCTCTCTCTCTTTTACTTATAATGAAAAATAGGCGAAAGCAAAGTTGTTGAAAAAAACTTTTACATGATGAAAATAGTATTGTTGCAGAAAAAAAAGAATTGCAAATTTGCAAAACTACGGGTAGACTGATAACGTGTGTATGTTATGTTCAAGTTGAATCATTTAAGCATTAAGAGGAAAAGTGTACTCTGTGTGTAGAGCCTTTTGTTCAAATAAAAAGAAATGTGAGAATTCACACATTCAGAAAAAGATAAAAAAACAACAATAGAAAATTCTACACATTTCATCTCCTACACTTGTTTTAGATTATTTTACTAATGAAAAGAAAAAGAGAACATTTTTTTTACCAAGATTCCGTTGAGAGATTAAGAGTCCTTTTTCTTGTTAAATTATCCTAAAATGAATATTCTCTATAGTAGTCTACAATGAGAGAGGAATGTTAAAAAAGTGAGTAAGAAATGGGAGTGAACACTGAATAGTCACAGACACAGTTACAAATATTACAAAGTTGTCTCCAAGTACATGTAATATCACTTTACAAATATAGTGTACAAAATGTTTTTTCGTCTTAATTTTATGATATTAGTTAACTTCAAAACAAGTGTACAGCTTTGTTATTAAAATAAACACACAAACATGAGTACTAAATATTGAATATTATTACTCCTCTTGTAACTTCTTTAAAAACTTGTATCTATTCTTGTTCATGCCGATCAAGACATGTTCGGCTTCTGTTTTTCTAACTTGTCTCATCATCGTGAGGAATATTATGTAGATTATGACTTGGTCTCGTTAGGGCTTCCGTTTTTACACTTTACTTTTTTTTCCTTCTTCTTCACCGACTTTTTAGTTTTCATCTCTCGTGTAAAAATACACGCACGCACTTTCAGTTTTACATCTTTGCTTTTTGCTTTGTCTACAGTCGACCGACTGTAGGAGATGGGAATGAAATTAAAATAATTATGGATATAGGAAAACACATAGTAAGTCGCATCAATTTATTCATGTTTACTAGAACAAAATTAGAAATTAAATTGTGTTTAAACATTTCATAGAAAGTTGAAAAGTTTAATTACAAAAAATAAGCAGTGATTTTCCAAAGCATTTTCTACAGAGTGGTGCTATACACTGCGGACTTCTCAAGTCGGTTTAAAGATAATTCAAAAAAAATATAAAAAAAAATTTGGAGAGGATTTTTTTGACGAAAGTTATCAATTTAATTGAGATCTAAATAACTATCTTATAATCATGGTCTGCGAAAAGTGTGAGCAAAAATTAAGTAAAGTGGTGACTCCTGATCCCTGGAAAAGTGGAGCTAGAAATACCACGGAAGGGGGAAGAAAGGTAAAATAATAAAGACAATTGAATTTGGACAAATTATGAATTTCATTTTTGTTTTGCATGATCGACAGATTATTACAGAAAACAGATTTAACAATTGATGTGTTGTTTATATTATTCATAGGTTGGTGAAAATAAGTTGCTGGCTGCCAGAAAATCCAGATTTAATCCATACACAACTAAATTCGAACAATGTCGAATTTGCAAGCAAAAAGTTCATCAAGCTGGATCTCATTATTGTCAACCCTGTGCTTACAAAGTTGGCATTTGTGCCATGTGTGGTAAAAAGATTATTGCAACCAAAAATTACAAACAGTCAACAACTTGAGTTCATTTCGAATGTTTTTTTGCGTATTTATTTGTAATTGCCCTTTTTGTATATAATGTTCAAAGTACCAACTACAATTGTAAATTATACTTTTAAAAATATTTTTTCTTCTTGAAGACAATGTTACTCAATTTACTTATGAACTAATTTTAAATAAACTTAACTTTGTATTTTCTAAAATCAATTCAATTGCAGAAATATTTTTAACTCTATTTTAAACTCTTTTTCTCATCAAGTTTTATTCATACTTTAATAATCAGGAGAACACGACAATTTAAAATATAATTATGGTTTTATACGATTACAGCATCCGAGGAGAAATTAGCTTAGAATGGAGTGTACTACGGAAGTTCAATTTTGGTCATAAATTTTTGAAGACCAAAATGTTCAACAACAGGCTGAATATCGTTGGGGTAATTTTT
>JAQIVZ010002125.1:0-23770 GCA_034700945.1 Arrhopalites spinosus
GACCTTTGACCTGTACAACATTTTCAAAGTCGTTAATAATTTAATTTTAAACTGACAATAATATTTATGAGAAATGACTTGTACAAAATTATTTACTTTCCCCAGCAGTGACTTGTCATCGAAGCCTTCGATGACAAGTACAGAATAATCTTTTGACAGCCTATTGGCTAAAATACAACCCGCCGTTCCAGCTCCAACTAATGAAGAGAAGAATTTATTTAAAATTTATTAACAATTTAATTGTTGATGAATTTTACCAATGATGAAATCAAAAGATTCGCCCGTGGGAAGATTAAAATCGGCGGGATTGTCCGGGTAAACAATTTTGGCATCTTGGGCCTTCCATCTGGTAGCGTACATGGACAACAGAATTGGAATAGAGGCGACGAAGGCCTTGCCGAGTCCCAGGGCGGGTGCCATAATGACCCTTAACTTGAACTAAAATTGAATTCTAAGAATCTTTGATGACTTCCACCATTAAAATTTGTTTTTTCTGAAATATTTGAAGGAATAATTTTGGGATAAGATTCATACAGAAATTAATTTCAATCAGCAAAACTGGAATGCCCGAGAGCCATGAGTTTGCAAGTTGTTTTGACAAAAATAGTTAAATGTTTAATTGACTTTTGTATTTGTAGACAGTAGACAATGGCCTATTTCATACTTTCAGCTCGTGTCAAAAAAATATTTTTTTAATTATTGTGCCCATTAATGGACACCATCGCAAAGTGAAGTAGGCAATGGCTTGCCTACTTCAAATTTTTTTTGTACACAATTTAAAATCAGTTAAATTTTAACAGTTAATGAACTGTCATAGCGTGGAGGAAAATGATTTGTCAACACAAATAGCTTCAATTTTCACGAAACTTACCTCAGTCAAATAACCGAACGGAATTTTAATTTTCAAAACCAATTTATTCTGAAGTCAATTTAATAGAATTCGATTCTGATTTTCATGAATACTTCGATATTTTCCGGGGGCCCGGTTTTTACGAATTTAAAAGAAATAAATAGCTAATTAGCTATTTATCAATTATTAATAATAATTATTCGTATTGCTATTGCTAGTCCACGAATCAACGCAAAAAATTCTAAAATTCATGGACATTGTCTAAAGGTGGGGACATGGTCCCCAGGGGTGTTTAAATTATATACACATCGTATCAAAATAGTCCTAAAAGGGTCGCACTGTTGCTAGAACACAAAAAATTATATTAATTGATTATGATTCAACTAAATCCTAGCGGTTATTGACAATACTCGAAACAATTTTGTACTTTTTTACTTTTCTTCAGATTTTACAATGATTAGGTCATTAATTGCCAAAAACTAAAAATAAAAATTGTCACTCAAAACCACTCATTAAAATTGCATACGCTATCATGCTTAATTAATGACGTCATTGTGTTGAGTTTGGGGACCAAAACGAGAGTGGAATGGCGGGTCGACAAGCCAGCTCTTGAACGTCCCCATTTTTAGTTAGCGGGTTAAAATACAACCAAGCCGAAATGTTTCTGTATGTACGGAAATAATTTGGATTTACTATTGCTCTCCCAAATTTTACTGCGGAGTGAGCAACCAACTTCCAGCATAATTCACACCAGCCATTTTCACGATATATAAAAAAATGTTCTTTCCACAAAAAGTATTTTAAATATTCCCCCGGAGTTTTGTCCAGATAATCAATATATTCGGTCAATTGTTTGAGTGAAGGAAAGTCCATGACATTTATGTACGACCCGGGTGGGGCAAGTCTGCTGTAGTTGGCTCCTCCATAAACAATTGGAATAATATTCGTGTCCAATGCATTAAAAAACTTTTCCGTTATATAGTCATAACACAAAGAATTCTCAAATGCCAAATAAAATTTGTAATTTTTGCCAATCATTTTTTTACAATCGTCCGGACACTTTAAATCTCCGCACTTGCCGTAAATGTCCACCTTAACGAACTTTTGCAATTCTTTCACGAGGTCTCCACTCCGAGACATTGGGTCGCAATTTGACACGACCCACGCGATTTGTTTTGTTTTGTTTTGTGGCAAATAAATTGTTTTGTATGATTCCAACTTTTCTTGAGAGATGGCCAGAGTATGGTTAGCCATGGCTTCAGTTTCCGCGTCAGTAATATTTGAACCATCTTTTTTGGTTGTTTTGCCGTAGTACAAAAAAGGGACATCCGAGTCTAAACGGTAAGTCATCGTCCAATTAAATTGGTCGTTGTTTGGAAGATGTTTGAACTCATTTCCGTACATCCGTTGAGGTGACTCTAGTTGGACAAAGACGCGCAAGTGAGGTAACTTACTTCTACGACCACTTATTGGTGGCAATTGACTGTAGTTTCCTGCGGTCGCAATGGCGGCAAAAACGACGACATCCGCATCGTCAACTTGACTGTAGTCTTTTGTAAAATAACATGGGCAATTTTTGCCTCCGTATGAAAATGCTGGCAATGGTATCCAACTTCCTGTGTGCGGCGGACCCCAAATAAGAATTCGGAGAGGTGCAGGAATTTTCCTTTGCACGCGTATAACTAAAAAACGGTAAGTTAATTTAAATTACGTAAAAGAAAAACAAAGTGGAGTGCTCACCAGTCTTAAAAATAGAATCAGTGCACTGGTCGATAATTAAAAGAAGAAGTAGTCCCACAATTGAAAAGAAACAGGCACTTAAAATAACTAGTCTGTTCATTTCAGTACAGCGGGGTTTGGGGAGCCGCTTTTCTGTTTTCAAACATCAATTTGACTCGCGGTACGTTCACCACCGCACAATTGGCAATATTTATCAACACTTAAAAAATGATTCAAAATCAACAAACAAATATTTTCAAGTAAATTAATTCATTAGTTATTTTGATTTTAAATATGGAAATAGATTACGGTCTATATTACATTGACCCAATATGACCTTTTAAACGCAATTGGCGCATCATCGAAGTTTAATATTAATTCTTTTGAATTACGTGGACATCTGTCGTCAAGATCCGCGGTGATCTGAATTGATTCATTGAAATTGAAGTTTAAAATAGTCAGTATTTTGTTTGGCTTCTTTCCTCTTGTAAATCCATTTTGACTCCCTTGTTAAGGTTTTCAGTAAATCAGTGTTGAGTTCCAACTATATTTGACCACTAGGCCTATTTCTATAGGGTTCATTTAGAAAGAAAAATCTGTCAGTAGATGTCACTAATTGTTTGTATACTAAATTAGATAACTGGATTACCGTTGCAAATTTCATGAATTCTCTTCCCCCAGGCCTCAGTTGTTGATGAATGTAAAACAACTTGTGAAGATATGCAACAACATACATGTATGTGGACAACTGATTGTATTTGGGATAATAATAATTATTTTTGTGCTCGGATCGTATTGTTGAGTAAAGATTTAATTTAAAAGACTTGTATGAGGAGCACTTGGAACAATTAAAATAAACAAGTTCATTATGACCGTCCCCATTTACTCAAAACATGCTTTGTCCCTTTAGACTTGCCTTTCCTTATCATAAGTACAAAGCCTCCCATTCGATTATTTTCAATTAGAAGAATCAAGGTTCAATTCACGCTGAGTTTTTTAATTTTTTTGTTAGTAGAAATAGAAGTCGAAAAATCGATGGTGGAAATTTTAATTATAAAATTCTCTCGGTATATTGACACATTTTCAAACTCTATTCACAAAACTTCAACCTACCGCCCCATTCCAGTAAGAAATTGAGCTTGAATCTTATAATTAAAGTTTATTAACTCCAATTAATAAATCACAATTATTATAATACAATCTCATAACCAATTAAAAACAGGGTTAATTCACAATTAAAATAGGAGTGAAGCCATTGAGGCCCTCATATTTTTCTGGAAGTTGATTTTTCGGGACTCGTTCCAAAATGGCGGGAATGTATTCATTCTTGTCCCATCCCATCATTACGATTTCATCTGACAGGCCACCAATCAACGGCAGCACCAGTGTCGACAGTGCTCTCGAAAAAAAATCCACTGCAAAAGTAAATCCATTTAATTAAATAAGGTCAATTATATTAATGAAAGTGTTTAGTGAATTGGATTTAACTGTTGATGCAGAGCCCGTAGGCCAGCGAGTCCATTAGCCCTCGTGCTTTTTAATCATTCGGAGCAGGAAATTTATCGCTAATTCAATGAGTGATAATTAATCATCACAATTTATCCATCTCAAGATGGATTAATTGGAGGGAGGGGCTTACTGTTGAGAGAGGTGAGTTGGGAGGGGGTGTAGTTTTCCAAGCCTACGATGAGGCCCCCTTGAGTAAAATTTCGAAGGGCTATACGTTGTAATACTGTGAAGAAGCCGGTGGAGGCACTGCTCTGCATAAATTCCAATTAAGGGGCCATTTCCCTCCTCCTCCATCAACCTTTTCAAGTCCCACCGCCCAAATGGCACCACTAACACTGCCCTCACATTTTCATTTATTATTCTCCCTCAAAACGAAAGAACAAGCATAGACTAGACTCTGAAGCCGCCGATTTTAGCCGCCGCCGCCGATTTTTTGAAAAAATTAGCCGACGCCGCCGCCGAGAAAAAAAACTCAAGCCGCCGCCGCCGACAAAGAGGTCGGCTAGCCGCCAAAAAATCTTGAAAATTAGACGATTTTAAGGAAAAACAAGGCCAAAATGGCAAATTCGATCAAAAATTTTCATATTTTTCCATCTCGATAAAAATTTCATTGTGATCATTTTTCTGGCTCGCTTTGCTCGCCATGTTGTTTGCTCGTTTTGAAATGTAGACGGTTTTTGAATCAGAAATGTAAAATTGGTCGCAATTTTTTTCAGCCGATTCAAGCCGATTTTAGCCGCCGCCGCCGACCATTTTTGACCTCTTATAGCCGCCGCCGGCAAAAAATAAACGGCTTCAGAGTCTAATTTTTAGGAACGAATATATATTATATTATTATGGAAAATGATCCTTATACAAATTGAAAAATGCCCAAATGGGGATTGTCAAAAGGAAAGCCAAGTGGATCATTTATGGGCAATCACACCAAGTTAATTTGTCATTCGTTATTCGCATTCCACTGGCTATCATAAGGGAGCATGTCAAAAACGATTTCTACCAGTAGACAACAGACGGCCGTCTTTAAAATGAAGGATAATTTTTCTCACCTCCTCCCATTTCCACATAAGACGAACACATGAGATAAGGAAGAATAAATGTGCACAAAACTAGTTTCTTGAGAAGTTGTTAATGAAAATTAATTAATTAATTATAATTATACAACTTCAATGACGTCATCTTGTTTACTTTCTCAAGTGTGTGAGAAATATTCCAGCCATTTCTGCCCCGCCCCCCTCTCCAATTTGTCAAATTCTTCACAATTGAACGAGGAGTGGGAACCCCATCAGAATTTCTGAAAGAAAACCAAAATGAAGTAAAGTTATTGAAAATCACATCCCATTTAATTTATGAAATGAACAGTACAAGAAAAAAATGTTATTGTATGACAAATAAAATTGAACAACTTGGATGCCAGTTTAAATTTTAATTGTTTATGTAAAATATCATAATTTTGAAAAATGTTTTATTTTCAATCAAGTTGTACATTCAGTTCGTCTTCAATCATGCTCTCAAAATTATTTGTAGTAAATTGTATTAATTGTTTCCAGTCAGCTGACCATGCGATTTACGAAATTGGGTCGACAATAAATTCATGAAAAAGAAGGCTCTCATTTTATTTTGGCTTCCGGCTCACACAATTCAATTTTATAGTACAAATTCTTGGGAGCCCGACAATGGGAGTTGTCAAAAGAGAAGACATCTGCCACATTACAATTCCCACAATTAAAATTATTTCCAATATTTCCAATTAAATTTAAATGACTTACAAGAACCACTAGTGGAGGCTCTGAAGGTCCCAAGTTGCATACTTTTGTGGGCATCAGCTCGAGTGACCTCTATCGCCTTGTCTCCCGTGGCATTAAAAAGTCGAAATCCCACATCCCCATCGTCTGTCCTAAATCCCCACCTACACATTCAATCAAAATTTTAATAAAATTTCCACACAACTATAATTTGCCAAATATTTTTGAACGCCTCCCAAGTGGATTTTCGGTACGTCGGGTAACAAATATCGACGAGATTAATTGTTGGAAAGATTAAACTGTTTAAATTTTAAACAGGAAGATAAATTTAAACCTGACCTTAAGACGCCACCGTTGGCGGGAATGCGGACCACGTGTTGAAATTTTTTCTCAGCATCAATGAGAGCCTTGGTCAACTCCTCCTCCAAATATACTTTATTCATTTCCAATTCCACCTTCAATTCTTCCTTTGAAAAATCCATCTAGCAAAACAAATTAAATTAATTAGCCTCCATTAGTAAATGTGCACAAAATGTTGGTTAAAATTAATTTACTTTGGAAATGCGGGAATAATAAAATGAAATATTGGGGACGGTAATCTGAGATCCGCCATAATGAGAAGGGAGACACCGCGGGGGAATTTGTTTCAGAAGTCTTGCCCGCCAAAGCGTAGAATTGCATCCCATTATTTGAAATTTATTGAGGGTCCTCATGGACAATAAGGGTTTTGCGAGGGTCCACAAAATCTCGAATATTTTGGGACAATTCACCAAAAAACTAGCCTTTAATATTTCTGGATAATTGTCTTCCATCGTTTGCACCATTTCCAGTAGAAATTCAATTGCTGCAGCAATTAAATCCCCAATTAAATGACGAGTTTATAATTAATTAATTTAATTGAAATTAAAAAAAAAGAGAGTACTTGGTTTGTGAAGGATAGTGCGAAGGGAAAATCCTTCCAGATCAATGACCAAGGTCAATTTGGATGAGATTTTATCGACTGTGGAGCGACTCCTGGCGAATCGATAGGCAAGTTCAATGTTATAATGGAGAAAATGCAAAATGTCTTCTTTATTCCCCCCTTCCACCAACTTCCGGACATCCCATCGACCGTAGGGAATGACCACAACTTTAATTACATCACAGTTAATTTAATGAAAATCGTACATTTCTAAAATTACACTTACCGAGATTGCCTTCATCATCAAAGCCAGGGACTTGAAAGGGGAAGTCACGGATGACAGATTCGGAGAGAGATTTATTTAAAATTCCATCTATTCCAGCCGCCGTCTTCCATTCTTGATTCTGCCACATTAATTCACAATGGCGTTCAAGTAATTTAAATAAATTCCGACTTTTATTAAAATCTAAAGTACCTTCTGGAACATTAAATGCGCTTTGTCTACATTCCAATCTCGTGCTAGAAAGTAAATGCCAATTTAATTAATCATTACTGATTGTTCATATTAATTTAGTCAGTTAAATAGTAGAGGTAAATTCAACCTTTTCTGCTTCCCCGTTTCTTTCGAGAAAGTATGAATTTATGGCGTTGAAATTTACAAATTGTATTTTTTGGTAAATATTTAAATAAATGAATTACAAAATCACAATGATACAATTGAATAAAGTAGAAACTAATTAATTTATTTTACCTTTGAGCCATCTCATTAAATGATAATTATTTCCATAAAACCAGTCCAAATTGGCATCACTCACTCGATTTCGAAACTAATTAAAAAACCCATTAAATTCCAAAAATTAAAATCCCCACAAGTCACAAAAAATGAACAATCCAGCAAAATATTAGTAACACGTGACTAAAATTTAAAATGAAATAAAAATTCAAAAAAATGAACTCACATCTTTCAAAGCTCCCAATTCCTTCTCAGTGTACTCGATCATTTTAATTTATTTGAAAAAAATAAGAAAAACTTTGAAGGGGGAGGGGAGACTAGGAGAAAAATGAAGAATAAAATAAAATGGAAATATAAATTTTTAGGATGGAGTAAAAAGAGGAATAAATGGAGATGAGGATAAAGCTACGTCTGTAAGTGGAAGGACAACCGGTTATTTCATTTTGAGACTTGTATAACCGCCACAAAAAAAATCCCAACTTGTGAGGCAGAGACTGTACTCATAGTTCTTTTTTTTGCATATTCCGTAAACGTGACTCTCCATTATAAAATTGCAACTTTTTTTTGCATCAATTCCATGACTGGATCCCATTGAGAGTGCTTTTATTAATTTTTACGCGCCATGATGAGAAAAGGAATTTAATGATGGCTGGCATGCACCATCGATTATATACATTTTGTGTCCTTTTACGCAAGGTCATCAATGAACAATTTTTATTTATTTCACACCCCTCCCCCCTCTCTTTTTTGCACTCCTTTTTTCAACTCGTGGATTGATGGAATAAAAATATTTGTTTTTTGGGGATAAATTACTCGTCATATTTTACAATGTGACTGGATATTCATCCATGATTCTTTTGCTGGATTGTTTTTTGGTCCCAACCTTGAATGGGGAACAAGTGATCTGAGGGGGTTACTCATGGCTTGGATTAAATTAATTAAAGTTTGTGATACTTTAACTTATTTTTCATCCTTTACCAGGGGGAGGGAGGGCGATGACGCAAGTTAATCGTTGAAGTAGTTTTACTACTGTTTTACATAATTATTTTTTACAATTGTCATTACGTCACTAAACATCTTGTCCCCACCGAATGGTTTTTCTGGGCAAGAAAAAAACTGCATAAACTAATGATGAGGTATCAATAATTTTTAATTTCCTTAAATGGCTAGACAATTATATTCTCATTGTTGTGGGAGACTTTTAAATGAAATGAAAAATGAGTTTAATTAAATTTAAGGCCACGAAGATTTCTTGAAAAGGATCAATTTTCATTCTTTGCCTCGCCTTTGGCGGGGAAGAAGTTAAAACTTCTCGAGCTGGACAACAAAGGTTGTCATTTATTTATTTATTGCTCCATCTTTAACTTTTGTCTACTTGACTATTTAATAGTAATTTAATAGTAATTTAATTTTACTAATTTATGTTAGTAATTTAATTTAATTGAATTTATCTTTAATTAATTAAGTTTCAATCTCAACTATGAAGAAAAGAAAATGTGAAGTGTGTAAGTATAAGCCTGGTCTTTGTCAAAATTTATTAGTGTGTGCAATTTGTAACTGTTTATATCATCGAGTGTGTGCAAAAGTTTCTCTTTCCGTATTTTCTAATTTGGACCACCTATCATGAACTTGTTTTGATTGTTCAGATCATAGACATCTCACCTCTTGTCTTTCATGCAAACAAAAAACTGTCTACAGTGAGGATTTAACTACCCCACATTGATATTGTAATTCTTGTTTATTTCGCTTTTCTGACTGATTCTGTAAGTCATGATAGTCCATTTCAATTAAATTACAATTCATCTGTCCAAAATTTTGCACACAAAGGTTTCATGATTGCTCAACTAAATATAAATAGTATTCAAAACAAATTCGATGAATTAAAAATAATGTTAAAATTGATGTACTTAAATATTCTGTATTTCTGAATCAAAGTTAAATTTGACCTTTAACTCTAGTCTTTTTGAGCTTCATGGATTTGACATGTTAAGAGTTGACCGTCATAGAGAAAAACGTGCAGGGGGCATAATTATGTATATTAGAGATAACATACGCTATTCTGAAGAAACTTTTGATAAACCTGTCCCTGACAAAGTTGAATGTAAAATTGTCAAAATTTCTGTACCTAGCATAAGTCCTATAATAGTATGTTCATTATATAAATCCCCTTCTGTGCTTGATAATATTTTGTTTCCTTTTTTCAATAATTTTGTATTTTTCTTGTCAATGTATGGGGTGGAAATAGTGATAACCGGATATTTTAATATTAACTACAATGCAATGTGTCTTCTTTGCATGCATCTGATAATGATGATGATATTCTATCTCATTTTTTAACTCCTGTAAAGGATGTTGTGGATAAACACATACCTAAATCCATCTTTACATAGAGTGTACGGCTTCCGTGAAGCTGGTTCATCAAATGCAAGCCAAACTTTGAGTTCAGCTTTTGTGGACAGAATGGCTTACACGAGGAATTCTAGACCAAATCCCGTGTCTGAGTTTCGTGAAATGTTTAGCCCTTATGGTGTCTCTGGTGGTCGTCGTACCTCGACTCCTGTAATTGCCCGTGGATCAAGACGAGTATCGAGTTTGGGGCGTAATTCTGATGGAACTCGCTCTTCCCCCGTTCCACAATCTCAAATGAAGTTGTTTGCCTTTTTCTGCTCCTCGTCTATGAAAACACCAGTTGAGCGGGAAAAGACGGCATTATGGGACATCGGATTTGGACGACAGTTTGCTGACATCTGTAAAAATTTATCTACTAGTTTATATAAAAATACACTACCTAACAAGCTAAATATTTTACCCAATTGTTCTCCAGGGTCTCATATGTCATCTCAAACCATTGAAGGGAAAATTCGAGTCGCCTATCCTGCTCTCAAAGATGTTCCCTTTCAATTGATGCGAAGTCGGCACGGTGAACGTGGTCAGCCTCTGGAGCCCATTATGGAAAATAAAAATATTCCTGATGGTTCTGAACTACCAGAGCCGCCGTGTGAGAACTTGCGTAGGGGTCGCAAGACCCAAATGTACGGCCTTGTTTGGGAGGAGGGAGGGGGGGGGGTAAACAGGCAAAAAAATCGGCACCAAACAGAGCATATGTTTACATGTTAACTGGGTACATTTTCCCTGTTCCGAGCCCTTTTAAATGTTCCTAGAGGTTACCCTTTGTATTCGCCCTCGTTTTTTGTTGCTTCTTCGGATATTTAATGACGCAGAATATAAATGAAAATCTCTTTCGTGTCTACTTAGAAACATTGTGCTCGCTTGGTACGAGCGGTTTTGGTAGTGTGTAAATGACTTATTTTGTGTGAGATGCTGAATTTGGTGATCTCAATCATTTTAAGATCAAGTGTAAATTTTATTTGGGAGTTATATTTCAAAACTCATTTTGTTTTAATTTGTCTTTAATTTCAATTTGGGCTAGTAAAATTAAATGGTGAAGGGCTTCAAGGGAAACAAATTATGACTAATTTATAGTGAATCTGCACTGACATCCTTCTGGCATGTGTTTTTTTCTCGTGCACTATACATCGATTTCTGCTCTGCCAAACTTTATTGATCATTTTTGAAAATGAAAATTCATCAAGAACTAAAGCTCAACGTATAGTCCTCACAAGTATACATCAATTCATCATAAATTCATGCCCTTGCCATCGAACATTCGACCTAACCATTTTGTCCCTGTCCCGGTTTATTGAACATCGTTATTATAAGCCAACCAATATGTGTACAAATATGTCCGTGGAATGTGCGCAACTTTTAACACGAATCTGCCACGCAACAGCATCATAATTTGACCGAAACGTTACCGTCCCGTTCGGAACGGATATTTTGGTCTAATCTCCCCTATAGTCCTTGGACCATCAGGACCGTCCTAGGACGCGTCCGATGTCCCACTTTGGATCGGACCACAGACCGTGCCACGTGGACCGTCCGAGGTCAGTCCATAGACCGTCCGGGGTCAATATGTGGACCATTAAAAGTTGCAACAGAAATGACAATTCAGAGACTAGCGAATCAGGTGAATTTAAAGAAATAGAAAAAAAACGTTGAGACGGAACAATACCTTGAAAACAATAAAACTTTTCTTCAACTGGCAAGGAAGTGTGGAACAGACAAAGTTGATTTTCATCATTAAGAATGTGTCTACAAAGAAATCCTTGCAGTTAACAGAAATAAGAAAGGGCTAACAATTCTTGAAATAGGCCTTGGTTGTGGTATGTAAAAGTTACCAAAATTTGATGGCCACATAACTTTAGTACTTAAAATTTAAATTTGACTTTGTAGGTATGCATTACGGACCTGGTGCCTCCCACACACTGTGGGCATCTTACTTTAGTGACGCTGCTATATATTTTTTGAGTATAACCAAACTTGCGATGAGAAATGGCTATCTAAGTTGGTAGGAAAGAAGCCCATTATGTCATATGGAGATCAAGCCAATGCCGTTACACTACAAAACATGGCCGCGAAACACGGGCCGTGGGACATAATTGTGGACGACGGAGGTCACTCGATGAATCAACAAATTACAAGTTTTCGCGAATTATTCAAATTTGTTATTCCTGGTGGAACTTATTATCTTGAAGATTATGCTTCGTCTCTGAACTATCTTGTGGGAGGCACATCAAGTGGCTTATAGGAAAACGGAAGTGATACAGCAATAAATTTAATGGCGCAAGTTTTTGCTAATTCAATCCATCACGTTCATCCAGGGAAAAGCTTAGATAACCTTCGATGTTGTGATGAAATATGTGCGTTTTGTACGAAACTTTAACATTGTGTTCCAATAACAATAACGAAACACTTTATTCAAAATCATTTGTTTCTATCCAGAGACCTGCCAACGGACACAGTATACTACAAAATTTTTATTCATCATCTTCGTGGTGGTTTTTAATTCAAGATAAAAGGTTTAAATTTTGGTGGGAATTTCAAAATTTCCCTTCGTTTTGAAAATTACTTAAATTAGCAAGCCAAAAAACAAAATTAATTGTAATAAAATAAAATTGAAGAATTTTAAAATTTAAAAAAGTTATATTGCTTTTTAGACCACGAACTAATTTGGAAAATAATTTTACAGCAAAAAATAGTTTCACAATGTCAACTAATCGAATTAATTTCAATTTATTTTTATGAAATACTTTGAAATTGAGAAAAGTTTGAAAACTAATTTATTTTTTAAATCATTTTCTTTTCATACCCAGATTGGGAATCCCAATGTTCATAATATAAATTATGTTTACATTTTAAAAATTATTCTTTTACCCTTACCAAAATAGTTACAAGAAAACTAGTGGAACCTCTGTGGTTTTGTTTCGTAACTGCCGTATATTGTTGAATTCATGCATTTTTTTAAATTTCAATTATTATATGTTTGCTTCATTCGTGAGGCCTTCACAAATACTTTCAAGTTTGAAAAAATTGCTTTGAAATGGCACAAAATAAATTGTACCTACTACGCCCAGGCCACTCTTGCAAAAGACGGCTCTGATTTGGAATGAGATTTTAAAAAACTTCATTTTATTTTAACCACCCCAATAGACTGATTTTCTTTTGATTTATTTGCCCAAAATAATTTAAATTAACTGACGTCAATTTTCTTGTTTTCAACTTGAACTTTCTCTAGTCCCAATTTTCCAATTCATTTTCTTGTCAAAAACATTACAAAAATATAATTTTAGCCTGCAACAAATACAAAAAAAATTGCATTCAGCGGAATTGTCAGCTTGCCAAATTTTGAATTCTTTGAAGGTCAAGTGAGTGTGGTGAAAATAATTTTGGAATTAATATGGCGTAAGTTTAAGTTAATTAATCAATGAATGAAAAAGTTTAAGCAAAACTACATGTTTCGCATTTTCGCTTTAAATTGCTCAGTTTTCATTTTCAGTTGCATTTTTAAAAATACTGAACGGCGTTAATGCCTGACATAAATAAGAAAGTTAAATGGAGAATCGATCATTAAATTAATTTACATATTTTTTTCTATTTTTTCAGGGAACTCCTGGGTGGCATGCTAGGTGAGAAAATACGAATAATTATTTTTTAATTTTAATTCCTGCATAATTGACGGTCCATGCGGTCAATTAATTTTGAATAAATTAATTATGGTTAATTAAATGGGATTGTAGAGGACACCGATTTGGATGAATTGGCTCATACATGTGATAAGGTAAAACCTTGACTAAATGGCTTCTTTTAATTTTATGACATGAAAAATTGTGACATTAAAAGTTCTTGCGTAAGATAATGGAACGAAGTTTCTATGCCATGTGTGGCGCCATCTCTTCCGGCTTCGTCGGGATTGTCGTCGCCACCATGTTTTGCATGCTTGTTTTCTTGGTCCGAGATCGATATGCTGACCAGTGTCAATGTGGTAAGAAACAATTGAAACCCGCCATTGCCATCATTGGCGCCCGCCTTGGCTTCAATAAAGTCACCCAAAAAGAGGACTACAAAAATGTGTCAGAGGCACCCTAGAAAATTTCCATGATGGCTCTCTCTATTGGGTATCAGTTAAATTTTATGTACACGTAATTTACTTTTTTTCAATGGTAAATTTGAATTTTCTTGTACAAACAAGTTTTGGAATTCAATTTAAAATAATTTGTTGCATTCTTTTCATGTGATTCATTTTCATTTTAAACTTTGAACTTTAATAAAAATTTATATGTGGAAGACTTAGGTACCCAAAAAGTACAATCGAAAGCTGACTGATTTTTATTGGTGGTTGTGCTAATTTCAATGAAATTGAGATTGACACCTTAAGTGTGTTAAAGATATCCTTGTTTGTTATTCTTTTAATGAGAACGCAAAATTGAAATTGGCTTGAATTTTTTTTTAATTATCAGGATAGTAATTATAATAAATCCAAAATCAGTCATTTTAAACTCTTTTACACCACATAAATGACCACACACATTATCATAAATAAATGCATGGAATGCATGCAAATTTCATTATGAGATAAATGAAATTTGACGAGTTGGTAGTAGATGAATAATCCCAGTTAAATTTCATGGTATTTATAATTAACCCACATTATTTCCCAGGTAGATTGGCTGTCACGCAATTGTGATAATGAATTCACGGAGAATGAATTAATTTTTCTTTTTTCTCTTTAAAAATCTGCGGCATTGTGAAAAGTCAAGGAGGGATGAGAATCGGCATGTGGTTGCATAAAATTAACTTCATTTCCCATTCGCGTGCCCCATTCTTGCACAGCTTTTTTCATGCAAATCTCGCTCCATATTCCACGTTAGAAAACCTGTCCATCATTTAAATCAGGTTTGGTCACTTGCATAATCACTCAAGGAGAAGCCATTTAAATTTAAAGAATTTTAAAAACTATTTTGGGGTTTCTCATTGTCAACTATGGCCATCATCAAGTCACTAACAAAGCGATAAATTTTTTATCTCCTTGAAAAAAAATTGAAATGTTATCTTTTTGATTAATTTCACAAGTTTCTAACTTTCAAGGTAAATAATTCCAATTAATTTTTTTATAATCCTCCGACTCTTTAGAGTGTCGGAATTGGAATCGGAAGTTATTCTTAATTCTCAATTAAATTTAATTATGGGCAAACTTACAGAAATGAATCACCTGCGTGGCAAGGAGCCCAACGAGGATGACCCAGAATCAGATGACCTTGAGAGTTCCACAGAGGACAAGAAATCGAAATACATCACCACGTTCGTCATTTACTACTGCAGTGTAGCTCTGGTAAATAATTTGCAAAAAAAATATATTGCCAAAATTAGTTGAATTTTGCACATTTAAGGGTGTGACGATGACCTTCTTGGGGCCTGCAATTCTCCATTTTAAAACCAAATTCGACACCACAACACAAGCCATTTCTTTGGTGTACACAATCAGCATTTTCGCTTCTCTTATTTGTGGTCTTGCATGTGAGCATAAATTAAGCGCCAAATTTTTTTAGCAAAAATTAATTTGAGTTTAGTTGGTGTTATTTTCAGTCACGTGAATCGTCATGCTCTCATCACTTTTTTAATGGCTCTCAACTCCATCTTGATAATTGTTTTGCCTTATGTCCCGTCGTTGACATTGTTCTACATTTTCAATGCCCTCATCACCATTTGCTGTGGTATGAATTAACAATTAATTAAAGTCATAATTAAAATTAATTAATTGGAATTAAATTCAGGTGGCTTCCTCCTATCCCAAATTGTGTGGACCATAGAAATTTGGGATGGCAATCCAGTTTTTATTCAAGGTCAAAGTTTCTGCTTTTCCCTAGGAATGATTTTCCCGCCACTCATTTTTGGCCCATTTCTACCCAATAAAAATGTGGACCACGTGACCCTGACAAATTCTACTGAATACAGAACTGATATGAATTTTAATGATAGTCTTGTACTGAATGACGAGCAAACTGAGGGGTCAATTGTAGGTCGAGTCGATATTCCTTGTGCAATTGTTGGGGTCATTGGCCTTGTCGCAGCGGCTCTTCTACTCGTCATTCTCATTTGGTTGCCCAAAAGTGAGCCTCCAAGATCTAAAACAAAAGGCGGGAAAATGAGTCAAGTTGAAAAGTCGGCACCGGGAATTAAGAGAAAATTGAACAAGGATTTTTGTTTGAAAATATTGCTCGTAATTTTAACTGCCATATTTGCCGCCAGTTTTATTGCAATGGAGACGAGCAATGGACAGTTCTTGCCAATATTTGGCCACATGACGAGGGTTCATTTGTCAGAGGCAAAGGGAGCTCAACTTTTGTTCTACTTTACAATGGCCTTCACCCTGGGTCGTTTCCTGAGTATTGTCATCAGTTCATTTAAAATAAGACCACGAATTATTTTATATGGCAATTTACTAATTGTTTTAATTGGGAATTCAATTATTTACATTTGGGGGAGAGACATAATAACATGGACGTGGATAGGGGCTATGTTGATTGGACTTGGAGCGTCCTCTGGAGCTCCCAGTGTTTTGGCGCATGTTCAGGGAACTTTGAAAATTGGGAATTTTGTGGGGGCGGTGATTATAGTGATGGGCAAAAGTTTTTCAGTTTTGTATGCTCTCATAAATGGAACGTTTATTGATACAATTCCAGAGATTCTCATGTACACAAATTATGTCAGCGTTGTTGTGGGTTCTCTTACTTTTGTGGCTATTTTTGGAGTCATGCGGGTCATGAATGGGAGAAAATTGGGACAATAAAATATTTAAATTTTACAAAATACAATTTAGTTGTATTAATTGTATACGGTATTAAAATTTTTCATCAAATTCATATTGAAAAACTAATCACCGTCCGTTTGTCCCTTTGGCTAAGAAATAAATTTCGTTTTGTATTTCTCCTGCGAAAAAACTGCATAGGTAGAGATGATGGAGATGGATAATCTTGTGGGCCAAAAATAATCTCACCTTCAAATTACTTTTGGGGGCTAAACTCCTTAAAGGAATTTTATTCGCAAATAAAATTCAACCAACTATGCACCCCCTACCAATTAAATGAATGCCATGTTCATGTGTAGCCTTCACCTTTAATTTTTTTATAACTCTCATAACTCGCCTTGTTCCTGACGCATTCGTTCAAACTTTTTTTTGTCATTCAAAGTCATTTTGTGTACCAAAATTCTTGTCATTTCTGGCCTTAAATATTTTTCAAAAAAATGTTTTCCTGAAGTTTATTCACCTTACATTTCAAATTGACTAAAAACAGTTTCATTCTACAATTAAATCATAATGAATAATAATAAAGTTGGAGTCGCTGGAAAATTGTAAGTTTTTGAAAAACAAAACTAAATTGTAAAATACATTTATTTTAATTACAATTAAATATTACAGAGCTGGGCCTGAAATGAAATCAGATTTTATGCCTGGCGGGTCATTGGCTACGTCCACCATTGAAATTTCCATTTCCTGCAGGTAAATTATTTTCATTTTTTGTCCTAGAAAAGAGTTTAAAGAACTGTCAAAAATTTGAATTTGCCGGGTCAATTTTCAGGAATTTGGCCAACAAAGATGTCCTCTCAAAATCCGATCCAATGTGTGTCATCTACCATAAGCCCATGCACTCAAAAACGTGGATTCAATTACTCAAGACGGAAGCCCTTCAAAATAATTTAAACCCCAACTTTTCGACCAAAGTAAGTCCATCAAATTTGCCGCCTAAAGTTTTTTAAATTAAATTTTACTGTCTTTAATTATTACAGTTAAAAATGGAATACAGATTCGAAGCTTTTCAAAATCTCCGCTTCGAAGTCTACGACATTGACTCCCCCAATAGTTCTCTCGCCGATCAGGATTTGATTGGTTCTGTGGAATGTTGTGTGGCCAACATTGTCGCCGCAGGGTCAAAAGGTCACCGTGAGCCACTGGAACGACCAGTGACCTCAAAGGCGACTTTTGCTCCTGGAACCATTCTTTTATTTGCGGAAGAATTAGCCATCCTCAAAAACGAAGTAAATTAAAAATTTTGAATTTGAATTTGGCGCTTTGGTAAATTTGGAAATAATGTAGGTATTTCTACGCCTGTGTGGAGACTCGTCTGGGACATGTTGCTCTGCTTGTTTTATGCCAAAAACGTTTTATACAATTTCAAAAATAAATGAGGCCAATAGGTACGTTGTAGTCTATAGAAGTCCTGATGTCAAGGGCCTAAGTCCCGTGTGGCCCTCAGTGACCCTGAGTGGGCAGAGTATTTGTAATGGTGATCAAGACAGAAAATTGAAGATTGACATGTACCATCTTGATGTCAAAGGGGAGGACAAACATATTGGCTCCTCCCCCACTACACTAAATCGTATGGCCAGCGAGACGGAACAGGACTCCCCTCTTGTGGCGGAAGATGGCCAGGTACAATTTAAATTAAATTAAGAATTTAATGAAATAGCTTTTGAAATTTTGGCGGGATTTTACAGTTGACGAAAACTACCTTGTCCATCCTTGCCTGCATCATCACGCCCGTGTACACTTTTGTTGATTACGTGCAAGCTGGGACGAGGATCCATCTTTGTTTCTCCATTGATTTTACCAGTAACCAGTTTTTTAATTTGGCGACTGTAACTAATTTAATTTAATAGGGAATTATTTTAACTGCAGGTTCAAATGGAGATCCAACTCATGCGACTTCGTTGCATCACATCTCGAAAGACCCGACCATCACAAATCCTTATGAGCAGGCCATTGAAGCTACGGGTATAATTATCTCTACTTTGAAATAAAAATTTAAAATTAAATTGTAATTAATTAAACAAATGCAGGGCTCATCATTCAAGACTACGATAATACCGGAATTTTTCCAGTGTATGGTACGTTCAATTCAGTTTTTTTAAATTGAGGTTGAAATGAAAAATTGTAATTAATTTGTACAGGTTTCGGGGCTCGTACTCCTCCAACGGGAACTGTGTCTCATGAGTAAGTTTAATTGTAATTAGGTTTGACTAAAGGGATAATTTTAGTTTCTCCAATTAATTACGTTCAGAAATTCTGACAAAAATTAATAAAAAATGAAAAGATGGAAGATGCAGTGAAAGATACGTAACTACTTCGTTGTTATTCCCACAAACGAGTTCTTCTTTATAACGAGTGGCGTTCAAGCCCAACACATTTAAAAATTGACTGGTTTAAAAAATAATTAAGAAATAATTAGATTTAACACTATTGTATTTAGTACTGACCAACAAACCAAATTAATAATCTCTGGAATTCAATTTAGGTCATTGAGGAGAACTTTAATATTAACTCTTTTAACCGTGCACTCATTTAAATAATTTCGAATCGATGAAACGGCGTCCAAGTACTACACTAAAAAAATTATTACACAATTTCGTTCGTTAAAATCAATAAAGGTTAATGACCTTAAACAAAATTTCCAATTTTAAAAAAATAAAAAAATTTTGTATTTCCAGTTTTTCAGTGACCCTTGGAACGAGTCCCAACTGCAAAGGAATTCTGGGAGTCATCCGGGCTTACCGACAATGCATTAGCCGTGTTCAGGTGAGAAAAATTATTTTCAAAATTAAATTAAATCAACTATTTTTTAAAAATTAAATTTCAGTTGTTTGGGCCAACAAATTTCGCGCCAGTTATAAACAAAGTGGCCGCAATGGCCTCCAGATGTAAGGCTGGTCAGCACTATTACGTTCTCGTTATTTTGACTGATGGTGAAATCACGGACATGTTCCAAACTAAAGAAGTACTTTCATTTGCAAATTAATATTGTCATTTATCACAATTTTAATTATAATTTTAATTATCAAGGCAATTATCAAGGCTTCTGTATTTCCCTTGTCAATTATCATCGTTGGAGTTGGCGATGCAGGTAATTTTAATTTTATTTTAAAATGGCATTCAGATTAGTTTAAATATTTTTTTCTTTCAAAATTCCCTCGTAGATTTCACTTCAATGAAACTGTTGGATGGGGATGACAACGACGAAAAAATTTCTTTCATGGGAAAGACCGCTGAACGAGACATTGTGCAGTTTGTGGAATATCGCAATAGTGAATCCTGGCTTAGAAGAGCAGCTGGAGATGCCGCATTTCGCAAAAGATCAAAACAAGGAGTTGGAAAACCGCCTCCTGGCACGAAGGAACCCCCCAAAAAAGATGTAATGGCAAATATTGTCTCCAATGCGCGAGCTGAAATGGCAATCGTCATAGCGCAAGCGCAACTAGCCGAAGAAATATTGGCCGAAGTTCCTGAGCAACTCACAGGGTAAAGAATTTCGAAACAATTTGATTAAAATAATATTTAACTACAATTAATATTTCCAGCTACATGAAAGATCGAGGAATAGAGCCAAGTATGATCAAAGTGGAGGATGCCATTCCAGATCATTTGATGCAACAACTTTTTGTGGGGGTCGACGGACCGGATGTGGCTCAAAATTGTGAGAAGATGAAGAAGCTCATGGCCGCCCGGAAGGAAGAGAGAAGGAGAAAAGAAGAAGAGAGGACGCGAAAAATAAAAAAGGAATGGAATCTCATGTCCATGGTCGGCATTGGCAAGAGTCGAATGACCCACAAGCCTCCGCCTGTCACTAAACAACCCATGCCCCGCCCCTAAATTTTGAAACCCGAGAAACAATCTAAATTTGCAAAAGGCTAGCAATAGCAAAACATTAATATCATTTATTTTGTAGTGGGAATTTTGAAATAAATAGAATATTTTTGAAAACAGTTTTCAACCCATTTGAATTTGCCACCAAAAATCAACAGCTCATAATAATTAACATGTGACCCCACAATAATTGCCATTTCGTATAGGGTCATGGCTGCTATATTGACGGGGTTTTGAGAGAGTTGGACTTTAAGGTCAATTAAGTCTGAAACTAAATGTGTTTCCTGTGTATGATCCGCGACAAAGTTGTAGCATAACTAATGACTAATCACCCTAGAACGTTTCAGGCCATTCTACTTGATGACTTATTGTAATTAGAGATTTAACAAACTTTGTCGGAACCGCCAGATACACAGCCAAGTCTGTTAATTTGGCGGACCCGTGTGGTAATTAGGTGGACTTGTAATTTAGGGGTCAAAGCAATTTTTTCGTGACTGAATTTTTTTATGAAGGTGTTTGTTGGTCTTTCATTTATCTTGTATCAAGTTTTGGAACATGAACAAGAAAGAGGTCACGAGCACTGAGGTCAGAATGAGAACAAGACCATCAAAAAGAGAATGAAAACACGACAAAGTTTAGCATTACATAGTGCAAGACTAAATGATGCGAAAAGTTGTGGGAGTTGTTGAAAACATTTTTGGATTTTTTTTTGAAAAAAAACATGTTTAATTTTACTGATTTATTAGACGTACTGTGTACATTACAAAAATGATATCAAATACATTCATGTGGCACAAAAAACAAAAAACAGAAATGAGCTAAGAATCATGAAAATTATTATTAGATTTTTCCACAAAAATCGAATTGAAAAAATAAAACTCAATTTTAATTCATGTGGCTTTCTTTGGTCCTCCTCTTCCTCTTTTAATAGATGGAACCGAATTCTCATCGGTAACTGTAGGAGCTGATACTTTGACTCTTCGTTGTCTTTTTTTGTCGTTTCCTTCTCCTTTTCATTTTGCTGCAAAGTAACGAGATACTTTTCTCATGTGATAATTTCGGCGTTGTTAATTCTCTTTCTTTTCTTTGTTATTGATGTTGATGTTGGAGTCACAGTTCGCAACAATGTGGCTTCAAATGTCTCTACATTTGTAGTAATTTGTCCTGATTCAAGTAGTGTGGTAAAGACTTGACCCAAACCGATTGGACTAGTAATGACTTGACCCAAATCGACTGGACTAGTAACGACTTGTCCCGAACCTACTAGACTAGGGATAACTTGATTCGATTGGACTGGACTAGTAATGACTTGACCCGATTGCACTGGAAAAGCTCGAACACCCATAATAGTTGTCCTAGCACCCGTTTGATTGATATCAAGTCGTACTCGAACTTCTAATTCAAGCGATTGATGATTGGGGTTTGAATCAGGTAATAGTACTGCAGGTGAGGGCACTTGAGTAGTAGCAATAGTAGTGGCTTTCTGGGATACCGACTCTTGTTGACTTCTATATCTTTGTAACTTCACTGGGTCAAACGAATTCTCGGACACCACCAGCATATTGACAGGAAATGGAAGTGTCGAGTCAAATATGCCACTTTTTTGAAAGCCCTTAATTATAACATCAGATGTAACGGATGTCTAAATTTCACCTATAAATATGTAAAGAGCCCCATTTAAATGAGTGCAATAATAGTATCATGCTTATATCTTTCCAAAAGACTACAAACTGGATCATAGTAATATTGTACTAAGAAAATAGTTTTACCAAGCAAGTTTGCAAAATCAGATTTAGACAATTTTCTCCCCAGGTTGTGACGACTCCACGTCTCCAGTTTGGAATCCCATCGATTCTTCACTCCTCTGAAAACAGTCACGTCCAAGGGTTGTAGCACATGGGAAGTATGGGGAGGCAATTTAATAATTGAGACTTTGGCTTTCATAGCTTCCTCAATCAAATCGATGCTAATGTGAGACAGATGTCCATCGTAAATTAAAAGAGCTGGGCTTCCATCCAGTTGGGATATAAACCGATTTTTAAACCAATCAGCAAATACTTTCTTGGTCATTCACTCATCATCAGATACATGTTACGACGTACCGGGATAGGCATTATCTCCTAACATTGAATTCCAAAGCTTCTTTCCTTTATGAATAATTAATGGTGGGAGCTTCCGACCAGCAGCATTCAGACAGCATAAGACGGATGTAGACAATCTCCCATTCCCATGAGACTCTCTTTTAGCTGGTTTACCTCTCCCTGAAATTATTGTATGTCGCACATTATATTATTTAATAAACAAAATTAATTTCATTAAAATAAATAGAGGAATGAAATCACGAGTGATTTTAAAGAATTATTTGTACCTGCTACTACTTTGGTTGCTGTTGCATCACTTTTTAGACCCGTTTCGTCACAGTTAAATATAAGATGAGGCTTCTTTTATAGTCCTAATTGGGTAATGGTGTCCTTCAGTAAGTCAAAAAAACCATAAATAACATACGGGTTCTTTGATTGTCTTGCTCTTGAGCTTTCCATGATTTCAGGTTTCTTTAATGAGAGTGCATTTCGTAAGCAAAAAGCCACCATTTTCCCGGTCTGCTTTGACTGAACCGATTGTCAATATTATTTTTCACTAGATACTCTTGAACCAAATCTAAGACCTGACCTTTTGACAAGCCAAACCCCCATTTATTCATGGTTTTTAGCAAAGAAGCAAAATTGGCTTCAACTTCATGTGGTAGAGTAGTTGGGGCTCCCGGTTTAGATTTTGTCTCTTTTGACTGACGATAATAACGGCCTAAAGTTGTTTCCGGAACTCCATATGATTTGCTGGAACACCGAAGGGACATCGACTTGGATTTAACGGCATCAATTGCATTTTTGAGATTGTCGGAAGACCAACTAAGACGGAAGTATGCTTCTCCCCTTGCCATGGTATCCTGGGCAGATAAAAAAGTAATTGGTAAGTGTTATGATATTTTAAAAAACTATACACTAGAATTATGAGATGTATTTGTATTAATTGTATCTTTTATGGAGACGTCACGGACACGGAGTAACCTCTGTAAGATTGTAATTCGTCAAACTTTGTAAATTAAAAAAAATGGAATTGCAAATTTTGTACTTGGCACAATCCCCATCAAAGAACAATTTTTATGATTCTCTTTTGAAAAAAAAGTCCGTCAAATTGACAGACAGGGGCTGTTAACTTGGTGGGTATGAAGGTGGGTCAATTTAATCAAACATTAATTTTTTCGAAGTGTAGTAGCTGCCAC
>JAQIVZ010002126.1:0-23763 GCA_034700945.1 Arrhopalites spinosus
TTGGGTAGCTAGCGTGGCCAGACCGACCCTCGAGTTTTATTGCTTTGGCCATAATAAAGCCGAGTGTACACAAGGAACAGAAGACAGTGGACAAATAACCCTTGCTTATCTGTAGACAAAAATGCTCGTGTATCTAGGGTATAAGGGCTGCCACACTCAATTGTCTCTCTATTCATCGTCAACAAAGGCCCACATATGACTCATGATGACATATGTATAGCCATGTATTTTATTCATTCCCTTTTTCATTTCAAGGAATTAGTCCCTTTGTCATTTCCCTTTGTCTTTTCCCTATCTTTCGTGTGTCTTGTATGGGCAGCATTGAATCTATGATTTGCATAATTCGCCTATTTAACAGCTAAGAGAGAGAAAAACAGTTAAATCACTTGTATAATTATTCATATGCTGTAAATACATGAATATAATTTAAGTATTATGTACAGATATTGCTTCTTGCAAAACCTTAAGTAAACATACGAATTATATGAAAAGTCATGGCCTGGTTTTCCAGTTAACCTTTGACATGAGAAATAATAACTCCAACTCCATGAATTAACTAAAGCGAGATCAGAAAGTATGAAAGGTCAAAGAAATTGTCGATTAATTCATTGATAATAAAAAATTACTTAATTTTAACTCTCATTAGAGTAGAAAACTTGCAGGGAACAGTTAATACATTTTCACTGAAGTATATGCAGTTTCATAATTGCCATACATTTAAAGCTTTTTTTATTTGTAAGAGATTGCCTTTAAATTGAGAATTTCTGTGGACTGATTTGAGTTGATTTTTTCAACGTGTTTAATTAATGAAAGAGAAAAATTAAAAATTATTTCTATTTTTGTACTATTTTTGGGATCGCGGCATTCTCGCTGGACATGTGATCGAATTCAGTCAACGCCACAATTGGAAAAAAAATACCTTTGAAAACAATTTCTTTTACTTTTTATCGGGACAGTGACAATTGTTACTAAAATACTATTATTTATCATTTCAATTAAAGGAAAATCAGCCCAAAATTCTCTTTGTGTCATTATCCTTCAAACAAAGTGCAGCCCGACTGGAGGAGTACATTAAAAAATTGTTTTTTTCTGTTTTAATCTTCGTAATTTCAAAGGATTCTGGACAAGAATTTAAAAGTTTAACTTGTCAACAAATATTGTGGGTCATACTTATAGAGCTTGGTCTTGACTCTTGTCAAAAAATTAGGAGGAATTCCTAAGTCATTTATTAACTAAAATAAAAGACTGAAGTTTGGGGCGTTTCCCATCAATAAATACCAATGATGAAGAAAAAGGTAAAAAGAATGTTTACATAATTTTAATTAAAATGTCATTTGTGTTTGATGATTTGTCAAAATTCAATAATATAAAAAAATTCATTTTAGGTTCTCCTTATGGGTAAGAGTGGGTCTGGAAAGACGAGTATGCGGTCCATTATTTTTGCAAGTAAGAGTCAAGAGTCATACGATGTACATAAAAATTTAATGATGATTTCGGAAAAAAAAGAAATTGACCATTTGTATTTTATCTACAGATTATATTGCAAGAGACACGAGAAGATTAGGAGCTACGAGTAAGGAATATATTAATTTAAATTAAAATGATTGGCGATTTTCTTTATTCATAATTTAAAAATATTTTGTTCACAATTTTAGTCGATGTGGAGCATTCCCATGTTCGATTTTTGGGGAATTTGGTGCTAAATTTGTGGGATTGTGGTGGACAAGAAGCCTTCATGGAGAACTACTTTGCATCACAAAGAGATAACATATTTTCAAATGTTGAAGTCTTAATTTATGTCTTTGACGTAGAATCTCATGAATTGGAAAAAGATATGCATTACTACCAGTCTTGTTTAGAAGCAATCCTTCAAAATTCACCACAAGCCAAAATATTTTGCCTCATTCACAAAATGGACTTGGTGCAAGAAGAACAGAGAGATTTGGTGATTTGCAATTTCATTCATGTTTCTAAATTAAATAATTAACTCTAGATGATTCATTAAACAAAATGACTAAATTCATGAATGACAATATGATTATAGATATTTCAAACGAGACGAGATGATTTGAAAAGACTGTCAAAGCCTTTGGACTGTACTTGTTTCCGTACTTCTATTTGGGATGAAACTTTGTATAAAGTGAGTACTCACAAGTAAAGAATTACTTACATATTAAAATTAGTGTCGTGTGATTTTTTTTTGCAACATGTGGATTTTATTTTATTCTAGGCATGGAGTTCAATTGTATATTCACTGATTCCTAATGTTCGACAATTAGAAAACTCTTTGTCAGAATTTGCAAACATCATCGATGCTGACGAAGTTTTATTGTTTGAGCGAGCAACATTTTTAGTTGTATCGCATGCTCAACGAAAGGCTCACAAGGATCCTCATCGGTTTGAAAAAGTTTCAAATATTATCAAGCAATTTAAATTATCTTGCAGGTACTTTATTTACTTACATACGACTATTTAATTTATTTCCTCATAAAAAGCATCTTGAAATAAATTAACAATATGTCTTTATTTTCTCAAATGTAGCAAATTGGCAGCTCAGTTTCAAAGTATGGAAGTTCGAAATTCACAATTTGCAGCATTCATTGACATTTTTACTCCAAACACCTATGTGATGGTGGTGATTTCTGATCATAATCTTCGTAAGTTTAATATAATTATTAAAAAGTACAATCTCATGTTTCAAATAACAAGAGTATGGCTTAATATTTTGATTTTATTCATTTATATTTCAGCATCAGCAGCAATGCTATTAAACATACGGAATGCCCGGAAACATTTTGATGCTATTGAAAAAGTTCAACACCAAAGAATGCTTCGTTAGACCTTTTTTTCCATTTTAGACTATAAGTGATATATAATATTTATACCTTATTTGCTGCTCGTCATTAAAATATCCGAAAAAATTACTACACAATCCGACGATCAATTTCGTTTTATTTTGATAAGGATTAATCATGATACTATCATTCTTTTAATTTTTTGTTTTAATGTGTATATAAAAATATCAATTATGTTTTAAGTATAATTGTTACACATGTAACTGGAACTTTTCCAAAATACCAGCCGTACATTAGCGTACACAGTGATTATGTTTAAATATCTATCCACTGAGAGCCTTTCGAGATGAAGAATTCTATGAATACGTACTGTAAATAATGATGATATATTTTGTAAATTGTAATTTATATTATGTCAGGATTTACATTTAATACATATACATATTGCTGAAAATAAAGACGTAAAAAGATGATTCCTAATTTTTACCACAAAGTAAGATATGATTTCTTAGATATCTCACTTTATTTCTACTTTCATACGTCTAGTGAGTGTCCTCCCACACAAGTCAAGTAACAATTCATCATGTTACTGATTATAACATTTAATCTTGTTTAGTCTCTACAAAGAACACTTGTGTCTACTTAAATAACTCTAATTTTATTTACAAAGTCAGTGGTTCTCCAAGAAGCTATATAAAGTTCCAAAGAACAGGTTTTTTTAGTGCATGAAGACGAAGATTTGAAAAAGTTTTTTTTATTATTATTGTTTGATCAACGAGGAAGTTATGTAATTTCTTCAATTAAAAAATGAGAAAAGTGTTTTAAACATCTTTAGGAAGAAAAGAAAAATAGTGGCAACTACTTAAATAATAATGAGAGGAGACTTTTACTATGGACCGGGAAGAAGCTAACTGTGTCGATACTAATGTCAGGATTATGAGTAAGATTTAAATAAATATATTACCATGTAATTATTTAAAGTCTGTCTAATTTGGATACACCTACACACTATGTACAATACATGACATGCATGTGCCATGTGTATTCATGGCATGAATTTCATGCACAGAATGTTTCTGTGCGTTTAACTTTCAGTCTTAACTATAGCTAGCCGAGAGTACGAGCTCTATATTACATAAACTAAACTCACATTAAATAAACTAACATCATCAAGTTTAACTACAATGTACAAAGAAAAAACTTTTGCTCGATATAACTGTGATATGATCATCATCAAGTTGACACAGGATATAATATACAGAAAAAAGTGTTATACATAAATGCATTATAATCTCATCGTGGTTGATTTAAGTATTTTATACTTTATAAATTATAAAAAAGTTCTGCCAACTACACAAATGCACATTAAATTGACTGTAAAATCATTTTAGAGAACCTTATTCTGTAAGTACGACATTGATACAGGTGGTCGGAGATGTGAAATATTGTGTGTCCATCATTGAATTTTATTAATTGTAGACCGCATTTTAATAAGTGTGTTTTATTGATTTATTTTTGTGATTAATAGCTGATGCAGAAGAAGAAGAAGAACAATCTTTTGAAGAGGTTGACATTCCTTCCGTGACAACAACTGCACGTCGTCCATCCAAATTTGCTCAAGTTCTTGGTTTTGGGTTATTTCGTGAAGAACCATCATCACCAATTATGGCCAGCGTACAAGAAACCAGTGAAGAGCCTGTCTCCAATAACATCCCTAATACTCCTTTAGAACCCAGTTTCTACCAGATAGGATTTCGGATGGCAGGTGTGTTTAGACGACGATACAAACTACTTGCCAATCGTTTATTTTATATCTTACATTAATGATGAGCTTGTTTTCAGATCAACAATGGAAAATGAATTATCAGGAAGCGGCCATATATTGTAAGTTGATGTGCAGATCTGTCAGATATATTTTATATACTCTCTTTCTTGTCTTCACGGTTTATAATGACAGTCTACAAAATATGGCTACATATGAACTATTATTCATTTGTTTGATTTATTCCAGTGGAGGAGGGAGCAGAGAATGACAAGTTTTCAACTCATCCAAAAAGGTACTGAATTCCACCATTCTTTTAAAATACGAATGGTATTTTTTAAATGTAAAGACTAAAAGTATACTCACATGGTTTATCTTTCATTGTCCATGTCTATATACTAAAGGAAGGAATCATTGCCTGCCTACATCCTGGCACATACTAGCTGGTACTACTTAATAGGTAATTAACTTTTTACAACATAATTTTGTCAATTTCTTCTGTCATGGGGTGACACAGAATTTGTAATTTCAGACAATTTTAATTGAATAAATTTATTTGTATAGATATCTGCGCTTCCTTAACACTTTTAGCCCTGGCCTGTGCTGAACCACCTGCCCTTGATATCTTACATGTGTGTAAAAAAGTTCATTCTGTTTTGTAATATTTTATACTTATGATATAAGCTTTTTTGGAAGATTACTTTCATTTCATAATTATTGCTAAAATCGTTCTGTTTTTACTTGATTACCAGGTACCAATAGGAGTTCACGCCTCATTGGAGTTGGGAGCATTAGCAATTCTTATCTTTGAATTAGTATTGAAATTACGATGGTACAGACGTAAATTTCATAAAAAATACACTGAACAAAATTAATTTACGAAAAAGGTACCTAATTTTTTCCTTATTTTTTTCAGGCTAGGATTTAAAACATTGTTTACCCATCATCGCACAACGCTTAAGGTACGGATAGTATATGATACGTATCTAATAATTTATTATTTAATTTCAACAATAAATTTACCAATTCATTTTGAAACCGACCTTTTTCTTTTTGACAACTAGGCAACTACTTTAGCCGTGATGGTGGTAGAAGCTATTATTGTTTTAGGTAAGGAATCAACTTGATTTAACAATGTGCTTTTACCTTACACTATAAGGCTTATAGTAATAGCCTATTCTGATATGTTTTATGTACTAAATTGTTGAAAAATTCTGTTGTTTAGTACGGCAATCATCGCATTTTAGGGTTACCCGTGCTCTGCGCCCAATATTTTTAGTTGATAATAGATATTGCAGAGGTAAAAAAATCATGCTTCTACTTTAATTACTCAACATATCCTTCCTGTAAAACTAAGTAATTTTTCTTTTTTATATGCTTAGGTGTGAGAAGATTTGTTCGTCAGGTAAGTCTTTCAGCTTACTGACCACTACAAAGCTGTGAATTTCAATTTCAATATTAATATTTTTTTTGTGATTTTTTTTTTTTCAATTTTGTAGAATTTGCAGAGTCTTCCCCCTATCTTAGACATGTTGGCTCTTCTATTGTTTTTCCTTTTAATTTTTACCCTTCTTGGACATTTCATATTCGGTCACGACAGCGATGATCCTTTTTTCTCATCCGTCGATGATTCTTTTGTTAGTTTGTTTGTTCTTCTGACTACAGCAAAGTACGTTGATCTGATTTAAGAAATATTTTTAATTTTTTAATTTAAATATAAACTTAAAATTGACTCTTTTTTGATAGCTTTCCTGATGTGATGATGCCAGCTTATGCAAAAAATCCATGGTCTGTCTTGTTTTTCTCGACTTACTTAGTCATCGTTTTGTACTTATTCATGAATCTGGTACGTTTTATAATTTTTAGTTTCAATCATTCTTATTTATATGTTACAAAATTAAATATGGACCATGGTCAATGGCAATTAAATACACTTATTCTGTTTTAATTTTTATGTTTGTAGCTTTTGGCTGTTGTGTATGACACTTTCACAACGCTAGAAAAGGAAAAATTTCATAAACTTGTTATTCACAGGTTAGTCGTAATTTATAATTTTCTCATTTGTCTACAAAGTAATCTTCATAGCCTGTTATAATGTTTAATACAATATTATTATGGGACTGAAATATATGAAAGTAGCGTTGATTTTGTTGCCAGTATTTTAAAAAAATTTTAAATCTCATTATGTTCATCTTACAGGAGGAAAGCTTGTGGTTTCGCATTTAATCTACTTGTTTCCAAGTCGCAAACAAATGGAATAATTTTTCGACACTTTTATGGTAATTTTGATAAGTTTTGTATAGCCAACTTTGGTGTCATTGTTCTCAATGATGATGACTTGATTTTTATATTTTATCAGGTGTGATGACGCAATACAAACCTCAAAAATGTAAGCCTCTTTTTTACACACATCCCTATAGGGTGTAAAATTGGTACAGTTTAAACTTAAAATGTACTATGATTGATTTTTTAATTTTTTTACAGCACTTCGAGATATATATTTGACATTTCGAGCATTGGATAAAGATTGCAATGGGGTCATTACTAGAGAAGAATTTACCCGATTCTATGAAGTTGCTCATTTAAGGTGAGAAAATATTTCAAAGTAAAGTGGTATTACTAAAAAAAAATTTTAATAAACTTTTGGCACAACGTTTACACATTTTTCAATAAACAATTTTTTTAGATGGAAACCTGTACCCATTAGTCAGGGTTTTCAAAAGAAGTGGCCGGTATTTGAAACGGTGGGAGTTCATGCCCAACGTTTCCTAAACTCACAGTATGCAGACAATGTTTTTAGTAAGTGTTATGAATCAGTCATACAAAATTAAAAAATTATTTAATCATATTGTACTAATCATGGTTAATGTTTTCCACTTTATTTGGGAATGGCTTGAATTTTCTCACATTTTTATCTTGTTAATTTCTCTGCAGATTCTATTATAGTTCTCAATACTGTGGGAATGTTAGTACGATGGGTTGGAGGAGGTGAGACGGACCAAGCTTCTTGGGATGCTTACATCTTTTCATTTTGTAAGTGAAACTGTAATTGTTTGATATGACAGTCTTTATTGTCATTTTTTAAAAGGTGGGTTCAACGTCATCTTTATTTTTTTTCAGGTTTTGTAATCGAAATGGCATTAAAGATTATTACATGGGGCTTTCCAAGAATTATATCATCAGGATGGCATACATTTGACTTGGTGGCGTCAATTCTCTTCCTTGTAACAATTGTCATTGCTAAATTTGTTCCAGCATGGAATGAATTGTTGACATTTGTTAGGCCATTAAGATTACTACGGTTATTTAAAATGAAGAAACGCTATCGAGATGTTTTTGGTACTGTATTCATTCTAATACCACCAATGTCATCGGCTTCAGTTGTGATTCTACTCATGTATTATTTTTACTCCATTATTGGAATGGAGCTTTTTGCTACGGCACAACTAAGAAATTGTTGCAATGGAACAAATTTAGAGTCTTATTTTGCCGACACTGGAAATCAGACCTTTGCTTTACGATACTACTTAAACAATTTCCAAGTAAGTGTAATAAAAATTTAATTCAGCAGTTTTATTTTTTTAAAAAGGAGTATGCTTATGTGCTTAATATATTTAATTTTTCTTTCTTACAGAATTTATTTTCAAGCTACGTCACACTTTTTGAACTGACTGTTGTGAATAATTGGTACGTCATAATGGAAGGTAAAAAATCATCAGTTTTGCAAAACTCATTCAAATTAATAAAATAAATTTTACATACTTAATTCTCCCATACTTGCATTATGGATTTATTGACATTCTTCTTTTTTCTTGATAGGACACGTACATGTAACAAGCCGCTACAGTCGGATTTACTTCATGTCCTTTTATTTGGTCACCATGGTCTTATTGACAGTCATCATAGCCTTCATACTTGACTCATTCATATTCCGAATACAATATAAAAGTGTGATGAATAGAAGAGCTGAGAATAAAATGCTTCGGACAGAGGTATCCCTCAATCAAGAAGAAATTGATTTTTGTTATCGTCAATTCACTGATGACTCTCGGCGAAGACTACAAATTTTACAAGATTATGGAGAAGATTTAGCTAGTAAAGGATTTGTTACTTATGTAGGCTTTCGTCGACGAACCAAAGAAATTTTGTATAAGCGTATGTTTAGAACAGAAATACCGGATGATGAGACAGAGCCCATTTTACCGCAGCCCAGTTCGTGAAAGTTTATTTAAAAGGGGGAAAAAGTAAAAAAAAACTTTTACATTTACAGTGCATTTTATTTACAAAATCTTTAATCAATCAAAATAGATGTTAAGTACAAGTATAAAACATATCTTTATAATTAATCTATAATGTCGCATAAAATATATAGACTAATAAATCTGTTTACTGAACGCCGTTAAGTATAACTTGTAACGTATTGCGTGTAAAATGATTTGACATGGGACGAAAGGGGAAGATTTTGGCGTTTGCGAGGAGTTTGACGGTGACGCTTTGACGATGTTATGGCTCTGGGCCGCTAGGTTGAGTTGACTCTTATTTTTGTGTTCAGTAAGAGTTAGGACGACCAAGTTGGACGATCTCTTGTTTTTATTCTGATAAAAATGTTATTTGTGTGTGTGGATTTACCAAGAAGAAGCAGAGGATCCTCATTAGCACCATTTACCTTTAGTTCACTTTAGCCGAGACATTTAGGCTCAAGGAGGGGGGAAAAGGAATTGAAATTAGAGAAAAGGATATAAATTTAATAATTATGTCCAGTCAAAGTTCTGGTGTTCCTATTATTGAGAAAGGAGAGGTACACACAGAGTCCATCCAACAGTCCCAACCAATTGACCTGGCTCATCGAGGGCCAGTGGTTCAATTGAGACCTGTGAGAACATTTGGTGGTCTACAACATGGGACAATTACAGCAAAGCCAGCAGGGGGTCCAGGCATCTCCACTAACATAATAAGTGTGAATAGAACAGGATCTAATTTAACTATAGTCCCAACTATATCAAGATCACCTGGTCAACCTGGTGGTTCTCCTTCCCAAATTCCAACCTATCAAATAGCAAGAGGAACTATTGTTGGAAATGTCAGGTCAAGTATTTCAAGTGGTCACCATCAACCTGGCTCCATTACCGTCACACCTATCTCCACTTCAAAGTAAGTGTTATTTTTTTGTGTATATGGTCATCAAAATATTTTTTTTTTGATTTTTGAGAAAAAAATTATGTGGGTAATAACAAGAGTTTTGAATTGTACATTGTACAATCACTATTTTGTATATATGCAATGGTATATGCATAGGCATGTATAGTACAAGTTTAGTTTACTTGATGTTCGACATACATAGTAAAACTAAAAGTGATTGGCGCTGTTAAAAATGTTTGACAAGTAATGTTTGGTAACATATTTGGCATTCCACAAACATATTTCATCCATTAATATTCATAATTTTACTTTATTTTAAATTTGTAGTTTTGGTACTAATATACGACTCACTGGACCCGTGAATAATGGTTGGATTCAGTCCAGCGGGAATCCTCCAGGCGCATTTGCACCGCTACGTAAGTTCATTTTTTTGAGATATAAATTGTATTTTTTAATTTTTTTAAATATCTTTTTGCAAGGAAAACGAAGTTTTTTTTACTCTCTTTAATGTTTTTAATAGTTTTAGCCAATTCAATATGTTCACAAAATTATTTTGCAACTAGATTGCTGATATTTTTTTTTACTTGTGTTTTAATTTAACTTTTCCAATCAATTTAATTGATGGTACTTCCATATATTTATTTTGAGTTTACCAGCTGTCTTTTTATTCTTAAAAAATATACATTCTTTTGACAAGTGTGGAAAAAGTAATGTGATTTTTTGGGGGGAATGATGTATGAACTAGCTCTTATAATTTATTGGATTATATGTATTTATTTTTAATTTCAATTCAATTTCTTTTTCCTCAGGAGCAGCTACTATAACTGTCAGTGGTCGTGCTGTACGTCCGGATGGAAAAATGATTCACATTCCTCAAGGTGGAATCAGTTCAGTTCAACATGTAACTCAGGTAAGAATTTATGTCCTTCATTTTTATAATGAGTGAAGAAACAGTGAAAAAGGGAAAAATTTGTCTTCATCTACTCTTGAGTAAATCTGTGATCACATCTAAAGTGAAAGCTAAATCTTTAATATTCCTGTTTTGAGAAATATAAATGTTAATGTTGTACATTATTTTTATGTCAATCGTACAGTTACAGATGGTGGACAATAAAGGGTCAATATTAAAACCTCAAATTACGACAACCCCCATCATGAATATGAGGAGTACTTTACATCCACAAGGAGGTACGGGTACCGCTCTGACCTTACCTCTTGCTCCATTTACCATACGTGCGGCCACTATTCAACAGCGACCACAAAATGCCAATACTGCTAATCAGTAAGTTGTGAACATATATTTTTCCAAGTATATTCCTAACAAGTAGTTGTACGAACTCATGAATCTAACTGTAGTAGAGAAAGAAGAAAAAATCCAAAGCCTTATAAATGTACATTTTTGTAATGATGATTATGTTTTAAAATGAGATTTTCTTGTGAAAATTTTACAGACTTAAGGGGGGAGACGTCAAACCTTCATTACCGAGTAAGTTAAATAATATTAAAATAAATTAAAATTCAAGCAACATGTCAAAGAAATAAACAACCTTGAAAGACACGGTTTGTTTATATCATTACTTTGAAAAGGTTATTCCTTTTTACTATGATTCTTATTATTGTATAGAAGTTATTACTTCTCCAGCTCATGGACCACCCATTCAATTACTGAATGCCCAAAAACTCCCTCATACTATTCAAACCATCCCGAGGTTGAATACGGTTTGTTTAACACTATCAACCCATGGTAAAGGTAACTAATCATTTCTCTCTCTCTCTCTTTGAGTTATAAAAATCTAAGACAACTGCTGAAATTGGCGAAATGCACTTTCATTATAATTTTGTGCGATTTTTTTTTTAAATTGTGATTCTCTTTTCATAGGTACAATAGCACCAAATAATACGGCCCCAATAGTAGCAATGGCTTCCAGACAGGGAAACACAAACTTGATTATGACACCATCAATTGTATCAAGTGGTCAAGTTTCTTCCGGTGGCAACACAACTTTACCAATAACAACAAAAGTTTATCCTGTGAGTCGAGATGTAGCCCCGGTAGTTGAGACTTTATTTGCTACGACGGCACAAAGAGGAGGATCAAATGTAGTAACAACTGGAGGTACAATGACAACAGTTAATCAAATTTCTCATGTTAGTGCTCAAACTGGAAGTAGTCCACCAACTAATTTAGTGATAGCTTCCTCAACTCCTTCCAACACTCATCATCATCTTGTTCCAGCTCATGGGGCAAATAGTGCACATCACCATTTAGTTCAAGTTCAAGGTCCGATTAGTGTAAATAGTGGTGGAGGGACAATGGGTTTGAGTCCATCAACTATGACACAGAGTTACTATCATGTTGATCCAAAGAATTTTACTCATGGACGTCCAATTTCAATAGAAAAGAGAACGGTTACCAGTAGCGGTGGTGACACAGGAAAAGGAATCATGACGGGCTCCACCGTTATTTTGACTGCTCAAAACCAACCCCAACATCACAATCAAGTGACAATACCGCTTGCAACAACCCATGGTGCTTTCTCGCACTCAATTCCCATGTCCCATCAACAACAAATACTCCAATCTCATTCAATTCTAACCCCTGTGTCAAGTGGTGGTGTTACTACAATGAGTAGTATTCCACAACATGTTCATTTAGCACATAGTGCCATTCCGACACATGTTATTTCACAAACTCAATCCATAGCCGTATCTACAACTTCCTCCAGTGTTATAACTCCATCGACAACCACAGGTACACTACCTGTAGCTTCCCCAACTTCCAGTGTAATTGTAACAACCTCAAGTACTAACAGTGTTAATGTTAATAATAATCACTCAGTGAACAGTTCTGTACAAACAACATCATCATCGTCAGTATCATCAGGAGGGTCTTCAACAAGTACATGCCCTGTCATCATTACAACGACAGCCACCTCATGTTCACTACAAACTTCCACTCCAGCTCAGTCTCCAAGTCAACAAACGAAATCAACTTTGAGTCCAAGACCTAGTATACTTCGAAAACGGGAAGCTGGAGATAATCATCATACTTTGCCATTGAGAGCTCAGAGAAGTCTTGCCTTCTCCATTGTAAGTAGCTCAAACGTACAAACGGTAGCTAGTGCATCTGCAGCAGCTGCAGCCAACAAAGAAAACTCAGTGGTTGTTACAAGTCACAATTCAATGTCGTTGGGACCGTCAACACTATCTTCTTCATCAATTCAATCAACAGTCACGCCAATTGTACCTGGTAGTTTGAGCATACTAAAGAAGGAATTTCAACCTCCCAATGAAGAGTCTTCATGGCAGTCTTGTAGTTCTAATTCTAGTTCTGGCTCAACAACAATTTCAACGACTTCAGAAACAGCTGAAATTCAACTACAACAACAACAACAAGCTCCGTCATCTCATGTTGGTCTTAATGTGCCTGCTGTAACCAGTACTGTAGGGTTGTCTGACATTTCACTTGGAGGAAGTTATGCAAGTATGAGTAGTATGAACAATATCTTGAGTAGTATTGGTGGTGGTTGTTATAGTGGTACAACAGCTACTTCCTCGTCTGAACAACAAAGTCATTCAGCCTCACAAAATGGAATTGTGCGATCTGTTGGTGGTGTCAGGTCAAAAGCATCCGGTAAATCCAATTTAAAAGACCCAGAACGAATGAAAGGACGACAGGACAAAGATGATGGTGTTAGTCCAAGAAAAAAACCACGAAAGCAGCAATTGTGAGTTTAGCACAGAGTTGTTTAATTAAGGCGGACATAATCTATTAAGAATAGGAGTTTACAAATGTATCTAAATCTGATGTTTTTTTTGTTTTTTAGAACTACAAGTGACCTCTTTGACTCAGCTTCTCCAGAGATTTCATTTTACCAGGGAAAACGCTTGCGAAAGAGTGAGCTTAGTAAGTCATGCTAGTGTTTGTGTGCAGATCTCGGGCCGTTCTACTGGAACGGTTCTATGGTATCAAGTATTTTAAAGCGAACTACACGACTGCACAGGTCGTTTAAAAACGAAGGGATCTATCCACTGTAATGAACAGAATGAAGCGTAGCCTCTATGCTATGAAAAAGACAATGCATTTTTTTTGTAGTGAAAATCGAATTTTTTCGGTAAAGCAAGAAACTATTTCTACAAAACGATACAAAATTAATTGACATGAAACTTTGTAAAGTTAGGGACGCTTTGTTGTTGAGCATTGTTTTTAAAAAAAAATCTGAGGCACTCAGATGATTTTTGAACACTTCAAAAGGTTGATTTTAAAATTTAATTTATAGACAAACGTGACAAAGTTTTTGTCTGTCAATTTAAAGATGATTACAGGAAGAGGTATGCAATTTGTATTGATACCCGCTACGCTGACTGGTAAAATACGGTCCAGGTACAGCGGTCAGCCCTAGTCGTTTTTCTATTTGTAGCAGGCAGGGAAGTCTTTGTGTGACCCACAAAATGGACTTTGTTACGTTCTTATGTTGGTTCTTTAGGAACGATAGAAGTAGGGCTAGATTAGGAACTCAGTACAATTCTATGCAAATCTGACACACTTGCAAGTGAAGACAAAAAGTTGTAAAAATACTTTTGACCTCACCAAGGTTCGAACTCACGACCCTTCCGAGGGTTAGAAAGTACTTACTCAAACCATTGAGTTGTGTGGCTCAGTTTGCCCGCGATTTTCTAACAATTTCGTCATGAAATTAGAGCACGAGGTCAAGCCATTTGTCACCGGCGGTCAAAACTGTGTCAGAGTCCTTATGTCAATAGTAAACAATCTGTGCATGTAGTTTTTTGAAAAATTTGATAGCATATACTATCACCAACATATAAATGTTGTTCGTCAATTTTATTGTGTGAGCATTAAGTAAATGTTGGCGAGAAAAAGTTTTAATCTTGTGTTTTTTTTGTTACAGTGGACCCTAAAATGTTTGAAGAATTCAACGAAAGGTTAGGGGAAGAAAATGCAATTGAAGAGGCACCGAGTCTTCGAGGAGTAGCTTACTACATTAAAAAGCCACAAATGTCATTACTTCAATCCAATAAATTTCAAAGTAAACCACCCCATAATCATTTCCAACGGTATTGCGATGTAAAATCCAAAGATGAAAGAAGACCTACTGTTAATGATTTACTCAACCAAAAGAATGTGATTCAAAAAGCAAATGGTTGGAAACTTCAACATTTAAATAATCAAGTTGAACAAGTGGTAATTATCAATTGTTTTTTTTAAATTTTATTAGTCAATTTTTTGTTACATATAAAACGTTAATATCTGTTTTCATTAAAAAAAATTTCTTTTTTAACAGATTGAAATGGAAGGGGATGTGGTGCATCGATTCTCAGACTTACTTACAAAATTAGAGACAAAAATTGGTCCCAACTGTACTGACCGTGATCTCAACCGTATTATGGAATTATTGAAGGTAAATTATAATATTTTAAACAAAAGTATACCTAATGATTTTTTCATGTGTTCGTTAGCTTAATACTTAAATCATTTTTATAATTGTTTTCACAGGGCAATATACAGCGGGGTAAAGTTATCAGGGATCAAATGCTGGAATCCAAAACTCAAGTACTAAAGATCTTGGAGCACAAACCACGTATCTTGGATGTTATCAATAAGTATAATAGTAAAAGACCCATTAAAAAAAGAGAAAGATTATAGTTTACATACGTATATACATTTTGTAACAAGTTACAGTCTTTTTTTCTTTCTTCAATTGTTTATTACAAATTACTTTATACAGAATAAAAAAATATGCATTAATGAGGAAATATACACTATTTTTGAGTCTTGGAATTTCTTACATGAGGTGGTCTACCTGAATTATTACTAGCATTTGGGCCAGGTGCTCCAGAGGAAGGAGTTTGAGGTCCGGAAGGTGCTACATAAGTTTCTTCACTCATATTGGGAGTCTCCGAAAATACTAAGCAAAAATCACCCAACTGAAAAAATAAAATATAGATTATATTTTTTGGCATGAATTTTGCAAGTACACAAAATAGTAGCTTTTGATGATCAATATTTTTGTACTGTTGTGCTTACTTTGTGTAATTCTCCTCCTTTTCCTATGTAGAGTGTTAAAAAACTTTTAAAAAGAGATGCATATGCCTGCAAGAAAATCCCATAAATAATATTTAAGTCAGCAAATATTTACAATTAAACGGCATTTAATTATGTAATAAAGTCTTTCAAGTATTCAAAATGGACATACTTTGTTCACACGAACTATATCGCCTGGTTGAAGTAATGTCCCAGGTTCATCCCATAAAGATAAATTAATACTTCCAGTTTTGTCAGCTACTCGCACCGAACGAATTTCATGACCATCCTACAAGGCAATGAAGGAAAAAGAGTTTAATAATAACAAATTTAAGCAATGATGATGGTTCATTATGTCAATCGTCTAGTTTTTGGACTTACTTTGGTTAGACTGGCTTTCCCAACATCCAAAGTGATGAGCACCATGTTAAGATTCTTCATTCCAGGCTTCAAATCTCTCACTGATGTAGTTTCCATCTTCATTTAAGATTCTGATGAACAAAATGAACTCGAAAAAGACGACAACTCTTTTTTTTCTCCAAAATTTTTGTATCGATTAATACCCGCGTCAATTAACTTTCAATGGAATTTTTCTTTCCTCAATGCAAATACCCGGCACTTCAAATGTCCATGTGCTTTGAAAATTAATTTAAAATTGAAATACTGAGGTGTAATTTCTTGTCAAAAATGAAGACAAAAAGGAGAATTGGTCAAAAGAGACAGGAACCACCGTCCACGAATAAAAAGGGGAAAAAATGGGAAGATGTCCCAATTGAAGATGTGGATTTGTTCGCTAACAAAGAATTTGAAAATCTTCTCTCTTTTGAAGTCTTACATGATTATACAATTGTCAAGAAACCTTCGTCAAAACAACCTGAGGAGTCATCATTACCAGCAGGTAGAACATTATTTAATTATTGTGGTTGGCTGAATTTCTAATAATCTCTGTTTTGTTTATTTTTTATTTTTTTTAAATATTAAGATACAAAGAAATCCAAAAGAAAATTGGCTGAGACCAGCCAAAGTCAAGCAAAGAAATCAAAATTAGAGAAAGAGGACTCAGAAGAAGAGGCAGATGAAGCAGAGGATAGTTTGAAGGATACAGAGTCAGAAGATGAAGAACCAAATGCTCCTGAAACCAAGAAAACTTGGAATGTTCAGAATTCGGAAAAAACAGCAAAAAATAAAAAGAAGCAGGGTACGTAAAATATTTACTATTGCCATACATTTTAATGAATGACTTTATGATACAAAATGCTTTGTACAGTTTTATATGCAAAAATATTTACTAGAGGATTATGTTCTTTTGGTAAACAGGTAAAGTTAAAGGAAAGAAAGGGAAAAACATTGAACCACCATCCCCAGTTGAGGATGTTGAGGAAGACATTAATTACTCTGAAGTAATGTCTGAGTGGGTCAAGTTGGGTACCCCAAATCCAATTTTAAGGGCTCTTTATGAAAATAAATTTGAGAATCCTACTTCCATTCAAGTGAGTAAACTTGTTATTCTTTCAATTTTGTCAATCACAATAATCCTCACATGATTATCATTATTTGTTGTCAGGTTTTGACACTGCCAGCAGCCATCTTTGGAAAAAAGGATATTGTTGGAGCAGCCGAAACAGGAAGTGGAAAAACTCTGGCTTTTGCTATACCCATCATTGATGGCATACTGAAGAATAGAAAGCCTCTACTGCAGAATCAGCCTGATTCTGCATTGCAGGCACTTATTCTAACTCCAACTAGAGAACTTGCCATTCAAATAAAAAATCATATTGAGACAGCAGCAAAGTACACAGATATCAAGGTAGGTTTAACCTTAAGTCACTGAGTAGTAAGAATGTGTGGAGAAAATAACTATTTAAATAGGTCAAACAATGTATAATTTTTTAATACTGTCATATTTATTTAGGTGGTTGTTATTATGGGTGGGTTGGCTCCACAAAAACAGGAGCGTTTATTACGACAGAATCCTGAGATTGTCATTGCTACCCCAGGTAGACTATGGGAGCTTGTAAAGGAAGGGAATGAGTATTTATCAAAACTGGACGATATAAAGTACGTTTTTCCATTTTTATTAAATTTCGCATACTATGACATAGTTAACTGAAAATTGGAAACATTAATGTACATGTACAAATAATTCCTTTCTATCTACAGGTATCTAGCTATTGATGAAACTGACAGAATGGTTGAAAAAGGTCATTTTCAAGAATTGGAAGGAATTTTAGGAGAAATAAATAGTAATCCAGAATCTAAAGGAATTCGACAAAATTTTATTTTTTCGGCCACTTTATCTTTTACCCATGAACCACCACAACGATTGAAAAAGATTTCAAACAAAACCAAGAAGAATAAACAACAACCCAAGAAAGTGACTAGTGCAGAAAAACTACGTCAAATTATGAATTTGGTTGGTGTAAGAGAAAATTCCAAGATCATTGATATAACAAGTGGAAAAGGGACTTGTGAGACACTCACAGAAATGCAAATAACTTGTACCATGTCACAGAAGGACTACTATTTGTATTATTTTTTTGTTCGTCATCCTGGGAGAACTATAATATTTTGTAATAGTATAAATTGTGTCCGTCGACTAACCAATCTTTTCTTCTTGCTCAAATGTGAGCCATTATGCCTTCATTCAGAAATGCAACAGAAAATTCGGCTTCGAAATTTGGAAAGATTTGCTGCTAATGACAATGGAATTTTGATTGCAACTGATGTTGCTGCTCGGGGTTTGGATATCGTTGACATTCAACATGTAATTCATTATCAAGTTCCAAGAAGTGCAGAGGTAAGCTCCAAATGACTATAAAATATTATTCACGCTCTTAAATTACAATCATTACATCTGTGTTTTTATACAGAGTTATATACACCGGAGTGGGAGGACGGCTAGAGCTTTCAAAGGTGGTCTAGCCTTGATATTAATTGAACCAGGAGAAGTATCATTAGTCAATAATATATGGCGATCTTTGGACAGGGGTAATCTTGATTAAACATTAAAGATTCAAAGATTGTATTTCTAATGTACGAATTTATGATTTTATTTCATATTATAGAAGCTGACCTACCTACGTTTATAGTTGAGGGTGAAATATTCCGTGGAATTAAGGAACGGATGGATATGGCTGTAAAAGTTGAAGCATTTGAGCATACTGTAAGGAAAAAGTTTGCAGATCAAAACTGGATGGACAAGGCTAAAAAAGAGATGGATCTTGCAAGTTCTGAGGATGATACAGATGATGAAGAGTAGTAAGTCATTATGTTGACATATGAGATGTTGCCCTCTTATTTTGAAGAAAAACAATATGATGGGGTAATCAATTTTCTTTTAATTTCTAATCTTTACAGTCAAAGAGGAACCACTGGAGTCAAAACAAATTTACAGCATGCTAAAAAAGAGCTTGACCGTTTAAAGGAGAAATTAGCCAATCTCTTGTCGGTTAATCTGTATTTAGCAAAACGTGGAGCAAGTGGGAATATAGGATCAACTTTAAAGAAAATGGTAAGACATTTCTGAGCAAGTTGCGCATGTTAATTTTTCTCTTGCAAGGTAATGTTATGATATTTTTATAATTTTTCAGGCCAACATCAAAGCCAAGCCAATTTTGAAAAAGAAGACCAACCCACAAAGTAAAAAGAAAGTCTCAACTTAACTGTTTTTATGGAATAATTTGAATTTCAACGGAATAAAATAATCTTTTTTTTGTTGTAAGAAATATAAAAACTGTCAAAGGTATTTATTTTGATAGTTTATTCTTTATTAAATTGGTTTGATAAAAGAAATAGAAAACACCACATACATTTTTAATTATTTTAGTTCAGTCTAACAACATGAGTCCCAATGTACTTCCTTGAAAAAATAGTATTTTATGAGATAGATGCTCATGTCATCAATGTTTTTGTTTTCTAGTTATTACTACTACCATTCAATGGAGTAGCAAAAATATCTCTGCAAAGTCGCTTCTTCGATTGACCTTCCAATTCAATTTCAGTGTCAGTATTAGGACGTTTATTATTTTGTAGTGGGACAAGAGTCTCCTCATCATCGACATGAACTGAAACTGCTGTAGTCGGTATTGGTGTCGTCTCATTATAGTCTCTATTTGATGCAGAAGATGTTTGAGTAGGAGGGGATGCCATGAAAATTTTCATCATTGAAGAAACAGAGTCCAGTAAATGAACGCCACTTTTCTATAAGCAAAAATGAAAGATACAAGACTTTTTTTTTTGTTAATTTCAAAATTATGGATCCACACAATCTTATGCTTTCTTGTATGTTACCAGTAAATAGTATGTACTCACCTCCTTATGGTAGTCCAGTTTTATGTTTGCACATTCCTCTTGAACAGCTTCTACAATTTTTTTGACGAAGATATATTTTTAGCGTAATATTATTTACATAATCATTTCAAAACATCTTTTATTACTAAAATTAATCGTTGTAATGATCATAGCTGAGCTTTTATAAATGTTGGATTTATACTACTTACCTAAAAGTCTTTCGTAATCATAAACATCGACAGTATCTTTTAATTTTGATGAACAAAGAAGATTAGTTTCAGAGTTGTCATCCAAAGAATTGTCAATGCAAACAGCCAGTGGCATGTATTGCAATGTTTTACGCCACGGACACCTAGGTCATAATTTCATACATTAAGTTTTTATACTTGTAGACTAACAAATGAAATTATTAATAATTAGTCGACTTTTAATTACCATTCCCAATGATTTTTCACAGGCTATAATAAAAAAGAAGTTAATGTATTTCTTGTAACAACCTCATGTCATTTGTATAATTATCATAAAAGGAGAAAAATACTTACCTCTAGTTCCTTTGTGATATCTTTGTTTTTTATTGGACTAGGAGGAGCCGAAAGTAGATCCAAAATCTCGTTTTCAACTGGCGTATATTTACCTATATAAAATATACTCATAAATGACTTAAATGATTTTGACAAATAGCTCAATTTTGACTGACTGCACTTACAAAGCCACAGAGGAACTTCCCTCAAACACAAAGTGCATTTAATGACATCATCGTCTGAATTAGTTCCTGCCATGGTCCATCCGTTGAGGGTTAAAAATAAAGTCATATCTTGATGTGTATCAGTCATAGTTGAACTCTCATCACTTACTCGACCTTCATCCTTATTGTCCTTTGGATGCTCAAGGCATAAAAGTTCACGCATCCATTTGAGATTTAATGTAGCCTAGAATCATTAAAGACAAGAATGTGTAGAAACTCTTAAAGTTATTAATTTCCAGCACATAAAAGCATGTAAGTTATTACCATAATCAATTTATAATGATCTTCAAGTACTGGTAATGAACGCATTTGTTTAAAGGATGCAGCAGCGTCACAGATATATGTGTAAAGGTCTGGTCCTTTTGGAATTGACAAAATATCCTCAGGAGAAGGTATCTTTGTCCATGGACTAGTAATTAATAAGCAAAAAATTAACTTGGGGCTTTGTACAAATTTTAAAATGAGACTTAGTTTTTTTTGTTTTCAATAGTTTTCATTAATAATTGTCTTGTGAATCTCTTACCAAGTTGATAAATGTGCCGTCTTCTCCATTGATTTACGTAATCTTACTGCCCAGTCAGTGCCTAATAAAATGAATAATTGATTAGAATCACACAAATATTCTCTTCAATAGTCAAATAAGACTTTTGATAAGTTTAATTACCATTAAATTTGAACATTTGGGACGGTACCGGCAAAAACTTTTTGCAAGTCACACAAGCCAAAGATCCCCATTCTGTTAATTTCCAGCCGTATCTAGCACACTAACAATAAATATCCGCCCCCCATTATAAAAAAATGACAAAAAATCTAGACAATAAACTACAAATACATTTATTTTGATGTTTACATATAAACTTCATAACTTACCACATATCCGGAAATAATGTCCGGTTTCTGAGACCATTTCATGATATCAAATGAAGCAACACGATTCTGGAAATCAACCACACTAAAAGGAGTTTGTTGTGAATCAGATTTTACTTGGTCTGCCGGAAGAAGTGAACGGGAATCCCAAACTGAAAAGAAATAAATGAATGAAAATTTCAATCGAACATCGTTTTGATCAAAATTTTGAAAATGATAAAAAATTGTTATAAATAATCTGATATTTATAGACTTATTAGAACTTAAACTTTTATCTAACTTATTTTAAATATGAACCATACCTGAAGGGGAATCCATGGATGAGTCAATTTTTGCACTGTCTTGTATCAACTTACAATAGTCATCTATATCTATGTATTTTTCCTGAGCTTGCCTAAATGTTCAAAAAATAAAATAAGTAAATATTTATGTATAAATAATGATTTAAAAACCTGTAATAATAATTCAATTGTTTGTATCCTTACATAGAAGCTTCCGGTGCGGCAATTTCTGTTTCCACTCTGTTATTACTTCCTATAGTAGACAGCCCTCCATCAAGAGCAGACCGAATTCTACTCAAAAGGTCACTGTTTATGTCACTCTCGTCCATTTTTCCTACCAGTTTTTAAAACAAAATAATAGGAAAAATGTCAAAATTTAAAATTTCTGTTTTTTATGAAATTTGAAAATTTGTTTGGTAGGGATTCAAGGGAATCTTGATATGGACAGTTTTACTCCCATGCATGTTTTTACGGCAAAATAATTGTATATAAAATCAGTGGGGCACAAGGAGGATTATCAATTATCATAGACTACTGACTACTAAGGCTTAGAAAAAAAGAAAACTGTTGACAAGCTTATTAAATAAGAAATTTTCTTAATATTTTATATCAAGTGTTTGTTTAAAACCCAATTACAAATTAATTGTCAAGTATACTCTCCCTGGATTAAGCATACCTGATATGATGTACAGTAAATTTGTATTTTAGAATTTGAGATGGAAAAGAAGCCAAGCATCAAACTTGAACGGAATTTAATTCATGATAATTATAGTTTAAAGATCCATATCCATTCACTCATTATTGTGATAATTGTATTGATGATAAAATGAAATGCCCTGTAATTTAACCAACTAAACTAGAAGAGATTTTTTAGACTTCGTTAGAGAGAAGTTCAGAGAAGGCTAGTCATCATATGCAATTGATCAATACAGAGAGTCAACGTTTGAATATTGGGGAAAGTGGCCAACACTTTTTGAACCATGTCTTCTGACAAGGGAGATGTAATTCTCACATTTCCGATTTCATTCACATTTAAATCAACTAAATTATTTTTAAGGGATGCAATTACTCAATTAGAAATTTGTTGAAAGATTTTCGTAATGTAAAAATTAATTGTGAGCTAGAAATAGAATTGAATGTAGAATCGTAGAGACTCACAAAGGAAAAAATAGGATATTAGATATTATAGGCTAACTATGCAGTGATATGGCAGTGGCAATAATTTTTTTCTCTCATTTCTTTAGAATGGTTAATAAAAAGGAAATAAAACGATTGACAAGCTCATTCCTGAATATTTATGTCAATTGTTTGTTTAAAAGCAAATTTAGAAATTAATTGTCAAGTATGTTCCCTCATTTTTTCTTTGCGGGAAGGCATCTATTGAGTTTTAGTGCAAAAATTTTATCAAAATTAAATTGACAGTTTCTCATTTTCAAATTTCAAGTTTCAAATTTATTTTATCTCACAATCCAACCAAATTTTGAGTAGACAGAACTTGACCTGAAAAAATGTGTAGAAGCAGAAACTTACAATTCTTCACGGCCCTTGTCCTCCTTCTCCACATCTTTGAATTTTGCAGTGGCCGGGAAGAAATCCTGACCTTTTACACGGAGCAGAATCAAACGGGTGAGGAGAGTAAACTTTTTTTTAGAATATTTGACGATGCTTTCTATAACAAAATACTTAAATCAATCAGCCAGCTTTTAATTTAAGATGAGAAACGAAAGTCATTTTATTTTTTTAAAGAGGGGGAAGATTGAATGAGGGGGGGAGGAGCGCTGGAAAATGACGTTAGCATGATAGAGGGGGAGCAAAGGGGTACCGTCCGCCCGGTCTATGAG
>JAQIVZ010002127.1:0-23756 GCA_034700945.1 Arrhopalites spinosus
ATTTTGACCCGGGTTTTCTCCGGATTTTGTCGGTATTGGATGGGCTAACTTGACATTCGTTGTCAGGATGACCCAAATTACGAGTGTGCCAAGTCTCAAGTCCCAACTCAGTTCCACCCTCTGGTCTCCTCCTCGTGAGAGGCTTTTAGAGGTATTTATCAATTTTTTTTGTCATAAGGCACTTACACAAACTTCCATTAAATTTTCAAGAGCTTCGATTCCACTAGACGTATGAATTTTTTTCTCCTTTACAATTCTAGGAAGATGTTCATCTAAAGTCTTGTCATAAGTTTTGGCAGTTGAGGGTTGTACAGTAGTCACTGTGGGTTCATAATTTGAAGGGATTGGAGGGAATTTAACACGCTCAACGATTCGTTGTTTTAATGTTTTTTTCTCTGAATTAATCTTGGCTGAACCATCTGACTGACCCAAATAGTCTGCAATTATACGATTCACTGGTTGATGTGAGGATTCAGAATTATTTGCTTTTGAAGCCTCTATTGAGTTATAGAAAAGGAAAAGAGGATTAAAGGTAAAAGGAAATGTAAGAAATAAAGGTTTTAATAGATTTAATATTTAATTATGAATATTCACCGGTGAAAGTTCTCTTTTCATCAGACTTTTCATGTCGAGTAGCTGAGGTTGAGTCACTTTTATGAGTCACTTTAGAGATTGTGGCTGTTTTTGTTTCATATTTTGATTCTACTTGGGTTCGAAGTTTTTCAAATGTTGTGGCTCTTGGGGAACATAATTTACGGTGACTACGAATAAAATTATCATTCCATGGTAGTTTGTGAGAGGAACTGTATCTTTTGGAGTCATATTTTTGCTCTGCCTTGGATGACTTTGGAGTTAAACTTGGTTTTTTTACTTTAACTGTTGCTTTTCTTAGTGCCTCCTTAAATTTTTGTTTTCTTCCAGAACTTATCGCCTCTCTTAATTGAGATCGAACTTGATGACTTGAGGGTCGACTAGGAGGATGACTATAATGACGACTAGGGGTGGGAGTAGGACTTGGACTGACTGTAGTTGTAACACAATTAGCGGAAGGATTAGGAGTTGGTTTAGGTGAGCAGGAGTGGGATTTTTCCAGTTTGGAAACCTTAATTTAAAAGCATGTTAAACTACAGAGAAAAAGGGAATGAAAGTTGCTACTTCTAAAGAAACAAATTTGGCTTGTGAGCTTAATTTAACTGTACTTACTTTACTGGTTAGTTGTTCCATTTGATCTTGGAGTTGAACAATTATTTCACTTTTAGCTTCCAGTAAAAGATTTGAGTTTTCATAACTGGTTTGGTAGAATGTTACTTTTTCTTTCAAAGTACTCATCTGATCTTGCTTGTCTTGCACATCTTGTACTACTGTCCTGGTCGTGGCAGCTTCCTAAAATTAATTAAGTAATCAATGATTACTAATCATTAATCATCACTTTTAAATTGAAATAAATACTAAAAATTAAGGAATATTTCGTACTGTTTGTATTTGGTCGAGTAAACACTTCATGTCCTCCATTTGATGAATTCTCCCTCGGAGTTCTGCTTTCAGAGAATCGGACTCTTTCATAGCTTGTTGCCTTTCACTGCATGCAATATTTAACTGATTTCTCAAATCTCGAAGCTCTGTCAACATTTCTTTCATCTCAGACTCTTTCTTAGTGTCAGCCGTACTTGCTCTAGAAACCTAAAACGTTTAAAAATCATTTTTATAGTTTTTCATAAATCTCAATACACGATTTGAAATAACAAATAAAAAGTCTTGTTGTTTGTACATTTTTCAAGGTTGCAGATTTCAATTGATCTTGTGTTTCTTTTAAACTCTGTTTGATTTCTTGATGCTCCTCTTGGTATTGTTTAATTTTTGAATTTAACTCCTTAATGTCGTTTTGAAGTTCTTCTGTAACCTTAGTTTTTTCAGTGAGGAGTTTTTCTGCATCGTTTTTGCGATCATGAAGTTCCTCTGCAATAAAATTTGTATTTGCATAAAGTAAGAAACTAGTAAATGTAGTAGCAAAAGGAGTAAATAACATGCAAAGATATATAAAAGACTTTGATTTACTCACCTACTTGGGCCATGAGTTGAGCAACATTGGTTTCGGCTTTCTACAAACACAGTAAGTAATACAATTTAGTCTAGAACAATGTGAACGATTTTTTTGTGTATATGGCACAGTTAGATTCTACTTAAAAAAATAAGTTATTACTTCTAAGTTTCTAGCTTTCTCTCGGGTAAAAACAGTTTGAACTTCACTTCTATAAAATAAATAGAAATTCATATATGAATTAAAACCAACATATCACATACTTTTCTATAGACTACAAAAGTGGAGTAGTCGCAACAATCTTTTTTTGCATTTGATTTTTAATAGATAAAAGAATTCTTACCCTGCTAAAGAAGGATACAGACCAAAAATACAGTCGTATGTCCGTGGTGAAAAGTTCAATCCGTTTATATCCCATACACCCATGTCACGAATACGATTTATCAAAGTAACAAGACTCGAATTGTCATTTTCTAATGTATGTAACCGATCCAGCGCTCTCCTTTTCTCCTTTTCTAAGTACATTGACTCTTTCCGAAAAAACTAAGAATCAGAGGGAGAAAAAATAGTTTCTATTTAAATTTTCATACATTTATTTTGTTTTGTATAACGAGAAAATGATGTGTATGAAACCAATTAGTTTTTTTTAAAAAGTGTACCTCTTCTTGTTTCTCAACAATATGTTTTTCCTTTATGAGCTGCCTTATTTGTTCTTCATATTCTTTTATCATCCCCATATGTTCTTTGGCAAGTTCAGCAGCCTCATGAACTTTCTTTTGTAAAGATTGAACTTTCTTCTCAGCCTCAAGCTCCAGGTCCTCAACAGTTTGAACAAGAATGTTGTTTTGTTCTGAAAAAAAAAATATTATTAGTTACATTTCAAAGGTTCTTTTACAAATACAAGCGTAGGCTGTAGGATTAGAAGGATAAAATATATATTGCTTACCAATCACGTCTTTAACCCAATGTTCAAGCACATTTTTCTTTGCCTAAGAAAAAAACATTGTAATTTAGTTGGAAACAATTACAATTTAAAATCAATGGGATCATGTCTGTCATTTACTTGGGCATGATTGTCTCCTCCAGAGATATTCTCATCAATCCAAGCCATTTTGTCTTGATATAATTCATTAAAGTTGTCAAAAATGGCTTTAAGAAAAGACTCGCTGGGTTCTTTGCCACTTCCATTTGGCGTTGTTGGAGCTGTAAGGTACTCTGTCATGGAGACTCCGGAAGTATAGCAGCCCTCTTCGGTTAGTCCAGTTGACTGAGTAGAGGTCGTAGGGTCAAGACGAGGACTCAAAGCAGCTGTGACATGAGATCCATCCCCATCACTGGCCGTAAAATTGCCCGAATCATCAGACACAAACTGTTCATGTTTTTTGTTTGTGTAAGGAATAAAATCTGACTTTGTGGTGCTCATTTTGTGTATGAAGCACTACAATTATAATATCTTGCTCAATTGACTGAGTATAGAAATGACTATTATTTCTAGAAACAAACTAGATTTTTCAACATTTGTAAAATACAATTTACAAGACCATCCCTCGTTTGCCTGACATGAAAAAAAGATTTGAAGAGGAATTGACTAAATCGACATAATAATAAATAATTGTATTCACAAAATAAATGATTATCTATTATTATTATCCTTCATAGTGTAATATAGTAGTAGTGTCATTCAGTCTCTCTGAAAAACTTTTTTGTGTAGGCAAATTTTATTCTTGGTTTCAAAATTTTCCTCAAATATCCCGTAACTATGGTGAGGACCAAAAAGTCACAACACAACAAAATTCGGACCGAATCGGACTCAAGTAATAAAGCACAGCACAGTCTAGAGCTCAGGCACATGAAACGTACATGTCCACAAATATCAATCACAAATCTTTTCGTTATTTTTATGAACTGTTATATAATTTTTGAGTCAAAATAGGCTTCAATGTTCATCAAAGAGTTAATGTCACTTTAGTAGAATGAAAAGAATTACCAATTTCGGTCTACTTTTCTATCTGACGTTAATCACATTAATATCTGTGGTGTGTGGCGACAATAATAATGTTCAAGAATATTTAGTTTTTCAAGATCCAAACAGCTGTAGTCAAAATCAAAATCAGACTTTCTCTTCGATTAGCCTTGGCTGCATCAACTGTCATAAAGACAAGGACAAAAATAGTAAGGATGACTTTTTGAATAAATTATAATAATTCTTCTATTTACCTATCATTATTCACAATTAGTCAAGAGTATCAGAAGTAGCTGACAAGCCGGGAACAAATGTAAATAGACAATATGGTTAAAAATACAAATTACGTAACCATTAAACAAAAAAGAGTCTGGCACATTACTATTTGCAAATTGTATTTTTTTATCAATTGATTATTTCTCTTATCTAGTCTCTTGGCTTTTAATTCATGATTATAAATTATTAACTTTTGTGACCTAATCCACAATTAAACAGAAAAAAGAGTTGACTAGAATAAAATCATTTTCTGATTTTTTTTACTCTTCGACGATTTGAAAAAGTCAACTTGGCGCATCTTTGAAGATTTCTTTATGAATTTTCCAGTTTTTTATCTTTGTTGCTTTAAACGATTAAATGTATGAACTTTTTTAATGGATCGTAAAAGATTAAGATTGAAATTAAATTAATCTACAGAAGGACTCATTAGTAGCTGCTCTTGTCCTTCAAATCACATTTTGGTGTATCAAAATGATGATGCTCAAAAAGTCGGACCTCGAACCAAATGTATTCAATGTCCTGAAAATGCAGTGACCTATGACCAGCGGAAATGTTTAGCATGTCACGGTAATTAAGATGATGATTATTTTTTATTACTCCATCTTTTTATCTCATTCGTTATACACAACTGTAATTCACTCATCTTTAGATTTTAGTAAGTGTTTATTTATTATAAAAATTCTATCTTTTATGACTTTGATCTCCAGACAAGTCAAAGCCCGATGAGTTCACTGGAACGTGTCCTTCATGTCCACTCGGCTCTATACTTGGTAAATAAGATGCATAATATATTGACCTTGTTTTTATGTTAAATTTTTTTTTAAAAAAACTCAATTTTTACAGTGTACAAGGATCGAAATGGAGAAACAAAAAGTACTGCTGAATGTGTACAGTGCAGTGACGGATTTACACCATCAGCATCAAGATTAGAATGTATTGAATGCCATCCATCATTCCCAAATCCTACAAAAGGACTTTGTATATGTCCTAAAACTCACACTCCCATCGATGGAATTTGCTTGCCCTCCGAATTGGAAGAACCATCAATTCAAAAAAATTTACTGATCAAAGTGGAGTATGACAGTGGACACCGAGTTGACTCTTTATTCTTTAGAGATAATCTTCTTTCTGCCTATTACTTGTGCAAGGTACTCTTTCGAAAATTGTATAAAAATACTATCATGCTATTTATCTTGATTTTTAAATTTAAAAAAATGCTTTTGCTTCTTTCCAGGGACAACGAAATTTCACTGCTTGTCAATTATTGGCAAATATGTGTACCCTGCTACTACATTCTTATGAAACAGATCACAAGAATGCCTGTGACTTATATCAATCAGCAAATACAGAATCTTATGCTCATTCACCACCTTATATTCCAAAATTATACTATCTCAGAATTGAAGCACCTTCTCTCCTTGTTAGTACAACAGCCATTCCTTTTCAGTTTGACACAAATTTAAAAGAATCGAGCTCCGACGTTAATATTACAGTCTCCCGAGTTGGCATTGATGGGACATTTCGAGGTTTATCCTTGTTGAGTGACATGATTCCATGTGCAGAGCCAGCCAGGGTCAAGAGAGTTGCTCAAAAATTTGGTTCTACTTACAAGAGCTCTTGTAGTATTCCAATTCAAGATTTATGGAATCGATACTCCAAAATGGACTTTTTAGATCCATATTTGAGTATTCAGGAAGAAACTGAACAAAAGTTGTACCCTTTGCCAGTTAAAATTTTGAATTTTCGATATCGAAATACAAGAACCAATGAGGTGAGTCATCATGTCATGAAAATTAAAGACATGTCATTATTTTTAATTGCTGTTTAATTTCAGCTGGAAGATAATCATCAATGGCAATTGGTCAGAAGATTTTTTATGATTGACACGATCAATTCCATAGACAGTGTTGGGAGAACTGAAGGAAAATTCAAGAGTCAAAAATTGGTTAGATATCTTGAGAAAATTCATATTGGGTGAGCCATTTTTGTAGTTCTAGAAATTTTACTTTTACAGTAATACCGTAATTGTTATTATTAATTGTACAAAATTATGACAGGATTCAACTTCAGAATAGTCAAGAGCCAGGAAAAATTCATGTTCCACTAATTACTTTGTCCTACAAGGAAATGGACGTGGATTCATTTCGACGAAATGAACCAGCACATTTTGAATTTACTGTTGATTATTCCATGGACATGTCTCGATCACTTGAAGATGTAAAAGTAAGAAATTCAATAATAAATTTAAATTTTTATAATCTGTACTTGTACTTGATGTAAAAGTAATATTTTATTTAATTGTAGATTTCAGTAAGCGTAATTTCTTCACTGACTGTTCTCTGGGCTGCGATGCAAGCCTGGTCCTGGAATCGTCGTTCTGGACGTCCATACATTGATCTGACAACAATAGCAAATCTTTTCATCTACACTTGTGGTCATCTTGCTGACGCTTTTTTTATTGTTTGTTTTGGATCATCTTTATTTTGGTTCTTCTTTTTCAAAAAACAATCAGCTGTTCATATTCTACTCCCTCAACCAGAACAAGAGAGACTTGTCAAAGATTTACTCATTTCAGCATTTGCTTTAAAGATTGTTGAAGTCATTCGATTAATATTTTGTCAAGTTGATGTCGACATTTTTTTTATTGACTGGGAAAGACCTAAAGCGAGTACTAGTCCCCGGGTAGCCAGTGCAGCTAAACCTGGAAGTGGTGAGGTGAAAACGGCAGATGCTACAAGTCCAAATATGGACAAGACTGACAATAATGTGAGCATCTGGAGAACTTATTTTATTGCCAATGAATGGAATGAAATTCAATCCTCCAGAAAAATACACATGGCTTGCCAAATTCTTCTCACTGTATTTTTCTTAGAGGTAAGGTTAACAAACTTTCAAAAAATCTAAACTAAATAAGCAATTATTGTAAAAATGTCCTTCATATTTCCTTTAAATTATGTAGATTGTTGGCTTAAAGTACTGGGCACTGTCATGGCCCAGTGGGAGTGTGGATCCGGGGCCAGAACAACGAAATATTCCTTACAGCACTTCAGCCAGATTTGCCATAGGAAGCTTTGTTTTTCTCATTATAGGAACTATCCAGGTAAGTATATCACCATTTCATCATCTTTTACAGTTTTTAGTGAATTTTGTTGTATTTTGAGCCTGCAAAATGATTTTTCTTATTATTTTACAGTGGCTATTTAGAGTAACAATCTTTGAAAGATTCATCTCCAATAAAATTCAAGACTTTGTTGACGTTTGTACATTGGCAAATATCAGGTAATTTTCAGATGATTAATTTTTTGAAAAATTATTTCTGACGTGTTTCTATTTTTTTGTCAGCGTTTTCATATTGGCAGCTAATCAGTATGGATATTACATTCATGGAAGGTAATTCTCCTCAATCATTATTAATGACAAAGAATAGTTGTAAATATTTATTTACTAATATTGACTTAATGATTTATCTTCAGGTCCGTTCATGGATTTAGTGACACTTGCATGCAAACAATGGTAGAACAATTGAATCGAGAGGAAGAGGATTTGTGTGGAAGACGTGGTAATTTATTATTTTTTTATTTAAAAATTACATTTAAATATTTTATAATTTGTTTTTTATACAAAATATTTAATTTTTTACTATTAAAAAACAGGCTTACTACCATCAACTGACCAGCAGACATTTTTAATTTCTGTGCCGAGCTCTTTCCGTTCAGTTTATAATCAAGTTTTGCAGCCATTATATGCCGTAATTATACATAAACATTAGTCAATATTTTTTACAATTAAAAACTAATATCTCAATTAATTTGTATAGTCAACGAATGCCAATGTAAATGTTGTCAAAGGACGAATACAATTTGGGAACGTTGCATCAAAATTAAATTCCAATACAAAACAAACATCAGCAATGTTAAATTTGAGTGTTCATGCCTATCATTCTATGAATCGATTTTTGACAGCTTTTCTTGAGGTAAGGGGAATGCTTTTGTAATTTATCATGTTTAAAAATGATTTTCCACTTAAATATTCTTTTGAAAACAGCACGCCCTCAGTGACTTGGATTACGATGTCACTGAAAAAACATTTTTTGAGTCAACACTTGATATGGAATTTGGTGATGTTACTCAAGATCGAGCTATATTTTATACAGGTGTGAAATAAACACTTTTTAAATAAATAATCAGTTTTCTATTTAAATATTGAATATCACCTGTTGGAAATTGATTATTTTTAAAAATGTTTACCCTTCAATTCGTTTTCTTTACAGATAATGGACATTCCTTTGACGCCATTCTTTTTTATGGAAATGAAAGAACATTATTCCTCTTCAACTTGTACACTTTTATATTTGTTGAGACACAGTCTCACAGTTTTCTTTTGGCTGGAATTGTCACATACTTGACTGACCTGGTACTTTTACATGATGACAAAATAAACCTTGAAAATAATTTAATTTTTAATCAAATTTTCTGGTTAATTTAGGTTGTCAAATATATACGGAATTACTTGGGTAAACGTAACTTGGGACGGAAAACATTGATTCAAGAAAGATTTCTCATTTAATTGAGAGACAAAAAGTACAATATGAAGCCAACTAAATTCTCTTTTTTTTGTTTCTATTTTTTGATACTAGTTATCATTTGTGTTTGTCTTGTTATTTATTTTATCTTTATGCTGCATTTATGATAATTATTCTAATAAATCTATAAATAATATCTTGTCTTGTAAGTTCGTTGTGATAAAACTCGTACGTATTTTTAATTCCAAAATGAAGCTCTTTTATTCAGTACTTGCTTTAAAAAATTAATCAGTTAATTTTTATTTTTCTGTACATTATGTATACAGAAGTGAGGTCAAAAGTTAAATAAACTTTACTTAGATTAAATTTTTTAAAATAATTTGACAAAATTGGGGTTAGCGAGGCAGAGGGTCTTTCAAGTCGGCAATAATGTAGCTGGTGACAGCCCAAACTGCTAGGCACTGATCCATTTCAACTGAATCTTGAACTGCTATCGTGTCAGCTGCTGTGTGATGAAACCTGTACAAAGGAATACATTTTGTAATTTATTTTAATTAAAATAATCATTGGAATTTAATGTAAATATAACATACCAAAAATAATGGTCATTGTAAGTGCTCAAACTCAAACCAGGAACTCCTTCACTGACCAACATGGAAATGTCACTACCCACCGAGTCATATTTTTTATATTCAGTTGCATTAATGCTATCCAAAAGCTGTAAAATCTCGTTTACAATGCATCCAGCTTGTTCGGAACCTATTAAATATTTAACAAGAGTTAATTGATGCATTATTTTTGTTAAAAACATTTTTAACTCACCAGCAAAATCCAAACCGCGTGGACGGAACGTACCGCCATCTGATTCAAAAACTGCACTGTAATTCTTCATCTCATTAATGTGGTTTTTAACATAAGAGGCTACACCAATTAAACCAACTTCCTCGGACGTCCTATTAAAATAGCAAAGATAATAATAATTTTATAAAGAAAAACTACTTACAATGGATGCTTCCCAACCAGTCCATCGAATTTGTAAATTCTGAAGATACACTTATATACCAAAAAAGTACCAGGAATTCGTTTGGTGCAACGCGATCTTTTTGAAGGTCAAAAGTCAGGTCAAAAAGTAATTTTCCCCATGTCTCTCCATGTAAATTCTCATAAGGGGAAACTTGAGACTCAAAAATTTCTGGAGCAGCATTTAGCTTCCATATGGGAAAGCATAGGGAAAGTCTATGAAGATGACCTTTTGACCTGACTTTTGACCTTCAAAAAGATCGTGTAGCACCAAATGAATTTCTGACACTTTTTTGGTATATAAATGTATCTTCAGAATTTACAAATTCAATGGACTGGGTGGGAAGCACCCCTTGTTAGTTGTAGCATAGTTATTAGAAAGAATTCTTTCTAATGGTTGTAGTTTATACAATTCATACCATAAAATTGCCTGTAATGTACGACGTGGAGTGAGATCAAGGGATTTTAGTAGAGCCAAAGCCTCCACTGAAATGAAGACACCACCACCTTTCCAACATACAAAAATTAATTTAGTAACATTGTAAATAAATGCCAATTATTTAATTTATGATTTAAATATTTACCATCATCCATAGCTCCCTGTAATTCAAAACAAAATAATATTCAGTTAAATATTTAGTTCTCTTGTATTAATTACAAATGTCATTAGTCCATTAGTTTACAGTTAAAGTAATGAGGAAACAGACAGAATACTTTTCATTTAGATAAGAATCTAGTCTTTTGGTCAAAACGTGTCAAATGGATGTCATTTCATTAATTTAAACCTTTTGAAAAATATTGCATCAGTTTTGTAGTTAAACAAATGATGTTGAAATGACACTCAACTTGTAGATAAAATGACTTGAAAGTGTACGTGACTATACAAGCAGGATTACAATCAAAGCTGGCTATCACTATCAATGTCATTAAAAACGTGCTTCACATCTTTACAATTACAATGCAAATTACGGAGCTTCAAGCTACTGGATTAAAATTATCTTTTTCAAATGGTCCCCTCTTCTCTCCTCAACGACAATGAGACTATTCTACATGTATAGGCATTGAATGGGTTATTTGTAAATTTTGGTCCATTTGTTTATTAATTAAATATTTCTTACTGAGCCAAAATCCCACGAGTCAATATGCCCAGACACAGCAACAAGTTCATGGGGCTTTTCATCTCCAGTGAGTTCACCAAAAACATTTCTTGAGGTTGTGGATGGAAGATTATAATTGAGCATTTTTAAATGAATTGTAATGTTCTCTCCTATTTTCCCCCACATTACACAAATTAGTCTTTTGAATTTAGAAATTAAATTTTAATTAATTTTTTTACCATATTCTTGTAGTCTATAAAGTAATTCTGCATCCTCCACTGTAATACAAGCCACAGGTATTTCTGGGACACCCGTTTCATAATCAAATCCACCAGTGTGCTACACATTCAAATTGTTAATTAATCCTCTATACATTATTGTATATTTTATTGTAAAAATGTTGTGAAATTAAAATTTACTGGAGTCTCCATTGAAAAAGGTGTGATGGACCGAACAAGACTGGCCACAGCTCCAACTTTGCCAGCCCTGACAGCTCCTGAGGATCGATAGGCCACAGACTCTCCATAACTAATCCAATCTTGATTATAAACGACAATTTTTCCTTTAGCCTATCAATTCAAATTAATTAGTTTTAATTTTAATATTTTCATCATTGTAATTTATAAATAAAATTACTTGATCAGCTTTAGCTTCAAGTTCATCAAAAGATTTGACAACCAAAACGGGAGCCTTAATTCCTTCCGGTGGAGTCCCAACGGAAGGGACAAGTCCCAACAGGGCAATATTTTTCTTACGAGGGGTCAACATTTCTGCTTTTTCTTCTCCCCTGAAAAATTAAAAACTTATCATGAAATATTAAAATACGAGCTATTAATTAGAATTAAGCATTTAAAGGGAAAAAAACTACCTAAAATAATGCGGGACGACAACTTCCTCTCCATGAACATTTTTGAAACCGTAAGAATTCATGAGATCCATCATGTAATCAATTGAATTTTCCAACTCCATTGTTCCTGAAACACGAGCACCAAATTTGTCGACGAATCGGGCCAAATTATTGAGTGTACGACCCTTAAAAGATCCTTCAGTGGCCTCTTCAATAATTTGTAAGGCGATGTCTTCATAACTTCTAATTTCGTCTATAAGTTCTTGAGGTAAATCGCAAGCGTCTAAATCATGCTTGAGAGCTGGATCATTGACGGTTGTTTTGTATGGAATTTCCTCCAATTTAAGGGATTGTCGATTGACATGATCCTCGTAAATTATTTCTTGAGAACCAGAGTCAACCACACCACTTTTGGATAGTTGGAATAACAAGACACAAACAAAAATAATTATAAATTTAGTCATGATGGAGACAGAGAGAGTTGGAAAATGTTGGCTTTGAGACTTGTAAAGTTGGACTAAAACAAAAATTCAATTAACGGGATATCAATTTATGAAGACAAGGTTCAAGTACATTACAGATGAGTTGATATCTTTATCAATATGTACAATTATGTATGTAGCAATGGCCGAAGGAAACTGTTTTTGTACAGCTATTTATATACAGAATTCTTGTGAGAATTTTTTTTAATTGTATTCATCAGTTTAGACTCTTTGGTAATCATTAAAATGTCACGTAATTGCCATTCGACAATAGACAAACACGAACGTGTGGACTGATTGATATAAAGTTTTTTTTATTCAATGTATTAATTTTTTAATCGTTTGTTGGAAAACCCAGAGCCGTAGTTTTGACTGATAAAAAGTTAAACAATGCATAGATTTTGATTTTTTATGAATGGACTTGATTTAGAATTACATTTTCAGTTAATCTAATCGTCCGGTGGTTAGCATTGATGCTGATGGATAATTTGGGAAAGAGAGGTTGAGGCTAATAAAATAAAAATTAAATCCTTTTCATGTGAATTTATTCAACTAAATTTTCATGTTATCAAATCATGTTAACGGGGATTCTTGCAAAGATTATTTTAAAATAAATATTACTTACTGTATTTTATCCACTATTCAACAAAATATTTAGGGTAGATTATCTACTCAAAAATATGTAAAATGCTTAACTATTTAAATACAAATCTTAAACATGTTTATAAAATTCATTGGATTAAATTAAAAGTAGAGAAAATTAATTGATTTTTTCCATTGAGTTGGATTTTCTTGGGAGTTCAACAGAGAGATCAGCAATCACAAAACTAGTCACTGCCCAAGCAGCAGTGCACAGGTCCAGTTCATCGGATGATTCAACTGTCAAAAAATAAAAAATACATTTATAGTAAATATCATTTTAGTTAGTTGGAGACAGGGAGAATTATAATATTTATAATGGTACTTGTAGCCGTGCAATCATACAAATTAAGAGCATGACGCAAAAAGCATTGAATGATACTTTCAGTTTACATTGGCGTACATATTTTTGGAGATCAAAATTTTGACATGAATAAAATTCTGCAAAGAAAGGCGACTGATTTTTATGAAAAAAAACTGATAGAATGATAGCCAACCAATGACGATTTTAAAATTCCCACCTTTAGTTGGGCCGGAAAAAATTGAATTTGTCAGTGTCTCTTTTTGGGCACTGGAAAAAAATTTAGTGGAGCAGAGGCCCTATGGAGGGAGAAAATGACTCTCATGGGGCACATGGATACTCTCCAGGGTGGGAATTTTAGAACCGTCATTTGTTCACTCTCATTTACCAGTTTTTTCATGAAAATCAGTCGCCCTACTAGTAACATTATAAGTTAAAATGCTCCTTGTCCCCCCCACTGAATTTGGTATAAAAATGAAGAATTTGTAACGCTCGAATTTTTTACCTGTCATCGTGTCTGCCTCCGTATGATGAAAGTAGAAATATTTGCTATTTTCATTATTGAGACTTAATCCCGGAACGTTCTTTTGCAAAAAGTAATAAATATCAGAGCCCACGTCACTTTGTTGTCTAAACGTGGTGGCATTGATGGGTGACAATAATTTTAAGACCTCTTGGATAATACAGCCAGCTTCCTCAGTTCCTGAAACAAACAAAATTTCATTATTAATGTCATTTAAAATAGACAGTTTATACAAAAATATTTTTCTCATTTTATTTAAACCTGCAAAGTCCAAACCCTGTAATTCAAACCAAAATAATATTCAGTTAAAGATTTAGTCTCTTGTATTAATTACAAATGTCATTAGTTCATTAGTTTTACAGTGGGTTTAAAAGTCCCAATGTCGCTCTCAAAAACTGCTTTAAATTTGTCCAGTTCATGACTATGATTGGCAACATAACTTTGTGCACCAATTAGGCCAAATTCCTCTGCAGTCCTGTTTTCAAAACATTTTATAAAATTCAAAAATAATTTTCAAAATGGGAAAAATGCTAAGAAATGTTTAGAATGTACCAAAGAATTGCTCTGAGAGTCCGACGGGGTTTCAAGTTTAAGAATTTAAGGAGTGCGGCTGCCTCAACTGATATAAAAACTCCTCCACCGTCATCCATAGCACCTAAAATAATCATCAAAATTAATTTAGAATCCATTTAAAAATTCTAAAATATTTATTTGACATTTCCGTGCCTTGTCCCACATCCCAACTGTCAATATGGCCTGAAATAACGACAACTTCATCCGGTTTTTCACGTCCCTCAATCTCCCCAATTACATTCCTCGACGTTTTTACAGGCAAAGTAAAATCGCTCATGAGTAGAGACAATACAATTCTTTGTCCTAAAATAAATTTGAAAAATATATTCAAGATGAAGAAATATTTTACACAATGACAATGAATCTGAATCTGGTATGCAACTTTGCCTAAATTATTTTGGATTCGATCCAAAAGTTGAGCATCTTCAATTGTAATACAAGCAGCCGGGATTTGAGTGACATTCGCCTGGTAATCCATCATGCCCGTGCTAAAAGGACAAATAAAAAATGTTTGTATCATGTTACGAGCGAGAAATCACTGTCAAATTATTTTTCAAGCTTACTGTGGACTGTAAACGCTAAAAGGAGTAATTGAACGTATCAACGTCGCCACTGCACCGACACTGGCAGCTTTGGCAGCCCCTGCCGACCTGTTTTTTAAAAGAATTTAAAGTTGATGAAGAATTATTTTTAAAAAGTTAATTTAAAAAAACTCACCGATACTGAACCGTCTCGCCGTATGTAGTGTACTCTTCGTTGAATACAACAATTCGACCCTTGGCCTTAAAATTCAAGGTTTTAATTTCATGATTAATTTTGAAATTATTTACAGATTATTATTAATTATTTAAATTTAAAGATTGTTTACTTTTTCAGCGTTCGCTGCAAGATCATCAAAGTCTTTGACCACCAAAACTTCAGCTGTAATTCCTGTTTTATCATACAAGTTGTTTAGTTAACGGGAGAGTTATTTAAAATAGTTTTTAAAAAAGTGAAAGTTACCTTCTGGAGGTGTACCTACAGTGTATCCAAGTCCTAAAACTTTGATGTATTTTTTTCTAGGCAAAATCATGTACGCCTCCTCCTTCCCTCTATTAAAAAGATTGTCAAATGGATTAATCTTTGTAATTTTCTCGGTGGAATTAAACAAATTTTTGAAAAAATTGAATGAGACAAGAATTAATTACCTGACCCAATTAGGAACTGCCACTTCCTCTGTGTATACATTAAGATCTCTGTCTTTCATAAATTGAATCATATAGTCAATCGACTTTTCCAAATTGGCTGACCCGCTCACCTAAAAGATACAAAATTTCATATAAAATGAGTCATTTTAAATGACAACAGAAAAATGGACAATAAAAAAAATTACCCTGCTTCCAAACCGATCCACAAAACGCTCTGTAAAATGAGCATGACATTAAAAAGTACAAATTCTGAGCTGCAGAAGATAATGAAAAATATTTTAAATGTCAACGTACGTAAATCCTTATAAGTTTTCCCCTTGAAAATTCCATCCTTCAAAGTATTAATAATGAGTTGAGAGACATTAGCGTAACTTTGAATTTCATCCACTAAACTTTGTGGTAGAGCACAATTATAATTTGATGAACTGTTTAATTTTAACCTTGACTCATTTTCTCCGTTATTAATTTTCACAGGCTTGGGTTCAAATGAAACATTATATAAATATTGATTGTATTTATCATCTTGCTTTGAATAACTTTTTAAAACTTGATTGTCAACTCGTTCATTATCAACAACACGAGCTTGACTTTGTCCAACACAAATGAAGGCTATGGCTATGACTAGTATCCACATTTTTAAAAAACTAAAAAATACACTTTGTAAAAAATTGACGGTAAAAATTATATGGTGGCTAACAGTAGTAACAGTATTAAATTATCTGTAACGTTCATAAATTACAAACTTCCTGTCTCAATTATAAAAAAAGTAGTCTCAGTCTGCGTGCACTTGGTTCAAAGACCTATTCAGTCATGAAAATATATTTAAGCTATACAATCTCAATAAAAGAGTCACAAACTTTAGAGGCAAGACTGTGCATGCATTGAACCTGTGGAATGTAAAATGACAAAATAATTTTTTATCCCTTTAGTAAAAAATTTAAATTGTTTATTTTTCTTGTCCAGAGGGGACTCCAGACTTGGAAACCTTTTTCATTTGAGATATGAGCTGACATGTACTTTGTACTGGTTCTTTGTCCCATAAGCCTATTAGCTTAATTATTTAAACAAGTATTCATTTTATATGAAGGATGAGGCAGCTGTTATCATTATCAAATGTGTATGTATACATTACTCTAAGCTTTTGTTTCAATATAAAAAAATTCTGTCTGTCTTCTTATGGAAGGCTTCTTATTTCCGTCGTATTATTTACAAGTATGACAACGCCTGGGTATCATTTACACATATCGTTAAAATATTTACAAGACTCTCGGCATGTTAAAAACATTTTTCTTTTCTTTTTTTTTACTTCATGAACTCTACACTTGGGTCAGTTTAGCATATACTATTTTTTCTTCTACAAGCAAAAATCAAAAAAATAGAATATTTAAATATCTCTAAAGTTTCAAAAATGATGTAGAATTATTTTTATGAGAAATTAAACATTTTAATTTTTTTTTAAAACTCATTTTATTACAACTTGTTTTACTTGTACCGAAAATTCTCGGAATTGAATATGAGCACAGTCCATAGATTTTCACTACGTACTGAAGAATGTTGAATAAATTACGAAATCAACTATGGTAAAGGTACTTTGAGACTAAAATTGTACGAAAAAAGGGAGAGTTTGTCAACGATAACAACGGGGGTTGAAAAATTACAGATATTATACATTTTTTTAAAAAATGTTGTTGGTAACTTTAAGCAGTTCACTGCAATTAAATATTTAGAAAAGGAAAAGAGATTTTCATCACACATATTTGTACCTAGTTTGACGTGACATATTTAATAAATTTTAGCAGGTGTCTTAGGGGAGATCCTCCAATACCCCGGGGAGAAGAATTTTTGACATGGACGTTACTGGTTCGAAATGTGTTACTGAATGAACTCTCTCGTTTTGCATCGCCCAAATCACATTCACTCATGTCTATTATTGTGTCGGTCAAGACTTGCGTTATTTTTGCTAAAAATATTATATTGTCGGGATTTGAATGCATTGATACCTGTGGAAAATTAGAACAAAATTAAATATTTCAATTAATTAATTGTTGGATTAAATGAATTAATTACTTCTGGTCCGTCACAAACTGTGTGATAACAATTTCTCATGTTCCCTCTGTAGGGTCCAGTGTCTGTCATTAAAACTGCGTTTAATGTGTGCGGAATAGTACTGTCATTCATATACCTGTACAAATATACCAATTAATTAAATTGACTAATTTAATTATTAAATTGTCTTACCAAAATCGTGCATGGTCACTCCTTAGAAAATTTAAGTGGTCAGCTGTACAAATAAAAGAGTTGAGGTTATTTAACGAGAGTTGGGAGTCAAGTGATTAAATTAATTTGATCACTGAAAAATGTAAATAATTACCAAGGATCTCTAATTCTGGTAAATCAGCAGTGAGCATCAAAGGCATTGGTTTGAGTTTATATTTTTGATTTTGATTTGACTTTCCCCAATGAAAATGAAATTTTTCAGCCAATCGATTGTCCACATCTCGTCTATAAATCATGGAGAGAAAATCTCCCTTGTATTTTTCATTGGCCACTTGGTCATAAACATCGGGAATGACGAGACTCCAATCCGTTGGGAAAGTTTGGGAATATTCAGTGTCATTGAAATTCATCATTGTGTCCATTATGAAGGCACCCTACATTTATGAAATAATTAACTTTAATTGTTGACTTGTTTCGAAATCACTTTTTGTTAAAAATATGATAAAAATTCATGGTAGCAAACAAACCTGAAACTTTGCAAGTCCAACTTCTTTCGGGAAATTTGAGCGAAGAATTTTCATTAAAAATTCTCGAATGAAGACTAATGACCCTTGACTCCCCACTTCTTCCAAGTCAAAGGCCACAAAAATTATTGTGTATTTTGGTCTACATGCTGAATGTGCTATTGCTCTGCAAATTGGACAAAAAAACGTTAAATTTAAATGAATTTCAGCAATTTAATGCCATTCTGCAATTATTATTTACCTTGCGGTTTCCAACATTGAGGACACACCGGAGCCATTATCATCAGTACCGGGCGTAAAATTTACCTGTTGAATGTGAGTTAAATAATTAAATTTTAAAATACATGAAATAAAATAAATATTTATTTTATTTACAGTATCATAATGAGCTCCAACAACCACAGGTTTGTCATTCGGTGTACCCCATTCTTTTCCTCTAATGATTCCTATAAGGAGAATCATAAAAAAACAATATAAAATATTTAATTAAATATTTAAATTAAATATTAATAATCTAAATTGTATTTTATACCTATAACATTTGCTCCAGATGGAACCTGTCCATGTTCGTACTATATAAAGGAAAAAGTTTTCAAAATTAATTGAATATTGTAGTTAAATAATTATCAGTAATTAAATAAAGTAAAATGTCTTACAATATTAAGAAATTGCATAGGTTCAAAACTGAAAATAACAGTAAAAAATTAGAATATTATTTAGAATTAAATAAACAAAAAATTGAAAATAATATAAAAAAACTCACTGTTGAATTGTGGTATGAATACCACTTGTAAATTGAAAACTATCAGAAATATATTGCTTGACATATTCTTTGGCAGTCTCATTAGTGACATGACTTCGAGGGTACATGAAAATATGTTGAAGCATCCATTCCAGATTTTCTTGTTTAATCATTGGCTTCTTCCCTGCATAAGGTAAATTCATGGAAGAGACATCATAATGTCTCGTATTCGTCCTAGTACTCCCCCCATTGTTATTCTGAGATGAAAACCCCGACCCAAAATTACTCACACGTCTATCCGACCTTGAACTAGAATGATCCGGAGTGTCGGCTAAATAGTAAGGATTTTCATTGATAAATTCAACATGGGAAGGGGACCCGTAGCGTCTAGAAGTACCAAAAAATTCTTGACTCCATTCATTGGCTTGTTCTTTATTTAAACTTGGATTCCTCTCTATAACCTCTGCTTCATGCTCAATTATACTTCCTATGACAGAGCAAGTAACAATGGCTGTCCATAAAGCTGAAATAATTATACACAAAAAAATTATCAATTAAATTAATTGTAGTGGCACAAGAGTAACACCCATAATCATCATTTTTATTTTTAATCAACATTTTTTCTGTCATTAATTATTCTAGTTTTGAAATGGCCCCTTCCTCTAACCTTGAGCCTTAAAATTATTTTTTATTATATCATGAACTGAAAATTTTCTCTGTAAAAACTGTAAAAAGATTAAAATATTTCATTTTGCACGTAGCCCACTAAATATGCAAAAATCCCGTCATTTGGCACCTTTCCATTCCATTCGTGTCATTTGGTACGTAAATGTAAAGTAAATGGGCTATGCTTTGTATGTATCTTTTTTTCATATTGAAAAGGGAGAGTCAATATTGAATTTTATGGTCACAAAAAAAATTATAAATTCTCCTCAAACTCTAAATTTCTATCTTTATGTTGAATCAAAGCTCATAGCACAAAATTTAATGACAGTAATATTTTTAGAAATAAAAAAAAGAAACAATTTTTATAGTCTACACACACAACACACGACGATACAAAACCACACAGGGAGACATTTAAAGCTACATTAAAGATTTTGGTAATTTAAAATAATTTGACCCCAGTTCAAATAAAACATTGTAGCCGGATACAAAATTTTACAAAATTTTAATTGGATGGTCTATAAAGAAGGAAAATGTGTTTTTTTTATCTTTTTTCTACAGTCATTTTTGACTAGCGTGGAAAGTCTCGTGGATAAATAACTGTACTGTTTTGAAACAAATTGCCGCAAATGATGTTCAAGTAAGTACCGGTATTTACACTGACTGGAGATTACATTTTACAAGTAACAAGTGAGACAAACCTGAATAATAAATCCGACATCCTCCTGAGAAAGTCATGTTTTATTTTTGTCTCCCAACACTTTTTTTTATAACAAATTATTCACCTTCAACTCACTTTTTTTAAAATTTATTATTTCCGTATAAAATGGTATTTGTGTAGAAAATAAAGTTTTATATTTTGGCACTATTAAAAATGGCCAAAAACTGAAGATGAATTTGTAACAGGACTGCTCATTTGTCAGTCAACTGTATAAATAAATAATATTTGAGAGATGACAAAAAAGAGTCTCAAGTGTAAATTTAATTGTTGTTTGTACAGAGTACAGACTTAATTTTTATTATTATTTTTTAAAAAAAGATCAGAGTCAATATTTGCTGGAAATCTCACAACTTAACTGTGTCATTAGTCCAAACAAACTGTCAACTTGACCTCCCTCTCTCACTGTAGATGGTCAATATAAAATAAAATAGACTTGTCATGTTTCTCTGAAAATATTTGCCTTGAACTTGTCTCTTTTATAGTAGGACAGTCACGCACAATTTAAAAATAATTTTTTAGTAAACTGACTTGTTCTGAGGACAGGTAGAAACTATTTATGAATCTCGTGTCTAGTAAAATGATGTTCAATTTCCTTTGCAATTCCCCTTCAATCAAGGGGAAAGAATTGTCTTTGATTGTGAGAACACGTTGGATATATTTTGTGTACACGCATCATGAGAAACCCATTAAAAAATACAGAGTGGTCAATTTCGCATCAAACCCCCCTGCATGAGTAACATGTGCGAATCTTATTTATAATGTTGAAGACTATCATTATAACTGGTATCATCCTTTTTTCTCATACATATAAAGTATCTGTACTTGTACTAAAGTGAATCTGATGGCAGAGGAAGTGAATGAAGCGAAAGGTAAAAAAGATTCTCGAGACGAGTCTCAAGTACAAGTCATTGTATTGTTATTGTACAAGTTAAATCCAGTTTACGACAAAATACGGTCACTCAATACACGACACAAGCATGATTGTTGTTGTTTTTTCAAGAGCCCAATAATAATAAATACACTCATATGTACAGTACCTACACCTATTTTCAAATATACTTGAACTTTTACAATATGTGTGGTGTGTGTTGATCAAATTGAAAATTAATTATAGTTATCTTCCTTTTGTTTAAATGAACATGTATGGGGGATATATAGGTGAGCCTGTATTTTTGAGAAAATAATCTTGGACTGAGACACGACCATAGATTATTGTAAAACAAGAAACAAGACACGAGGATCAAGATTGAGAATGAAAAGAAAGTGATCACTTTTCTTTCTTTCCAACTCCTGTCTCCTTGAATGACAGTCAAAAACAAAAAAAAACTCCTACTGACCCGCATTATCAAAAAAAATCATTAATGAATTATGTTTGGCCTCTTAACCCATTTTTGTCTCATTTTGTCTCATAAACTCTGTATTATTCTGGTCCATCGTTTAACATTTTTTTACTTTTACTATCAGGTACGAGATGTAACACAGACAAATGTGCCAAGTGTAAGATCACATGCACATAACAGATACATAAAAAGTATTTGTTGTTCTTTAGCTTTTGTTTGCCAAACCCTTTTCCCCAATTTATGATGCTACATATCATTTAAATATGTTTCTGCTGTTCTTTGTCATCTTGTGTGCGTACATTGTATCTTTCTTTTTAAAAAAAGTCATTCTATTCGTTTTAAAGGCGACCCAGCATTTTATATTTTGACTCTTTTTAATTAATTGTATTTAAGCATGTTTTTTTACTACAGTCCCTTTCCTGTTTTCCTTGTCAGTGAGGCGACACCTCAGCTTGAATTTTTTATTGCGTGTACAAACTGAATAAAGAATTTCTTTGTTCTTGGAATTCTTTTTTTCAGTGTGATGGAAGATGAAAGAAAACACATGTTTTTCATTCTCATGAAATAAATTTAATGCACATTTTTACAAGTACAAGTACACTATTAATTTAGTAAGTCAAAAAATAAATTTATTTTATCTTACCACAAACGTAGCTCATTTTCTGAGACCAAAATCTTAAATTTATAAAGATTTGTGATTTTTTCTCTTCACAAATTTTGATGATAACTGACGATGAGACAAGTCATCGAGAGTAGAATTAAACAAGAAACTTTGGTCGTTGAAGAAAAAAAACAATTTTTAATTTTCAGTTTCACTAAATTTACAAACTTAAAGTGTAAAGTATATGATTCATTTTTTAAAATAAAAAAAAAGACAGGAAAAAGTTTCATTTAAATTTTCGTCTTCATATTTATTTGTAGATACATAAATATACCTGAATTTTTGAGAGTGAATGTACTGATTTTAGGGTTATTTTGAGAGAATTATGTGTAGAGGAGCTTCAAAAATAGAAGGATAGTGTACTCGTAGTTGTAGTACACATTATTTATTTATTTATGTGAGCAACCGACCCGCACAAAATGTTTTATGCACTTTAAACTCTCGCACTTTGAATCAATATAAAATGATGATGAGTATCAAGTAAAGAGCACAGTCAATCGTTCTTTAACATTCTAAAAAAGACTCCTCAGTCTTGAGCACATTTCAAGTATATGAACACACACAAAAATCCGCACACATCAAACGATTATTTGAAGAGAGAGAGAGAAGATGCAAGTTAATTTGCAGTGGGGACTATTCATGTCCGTCTGATGCTTTGCGGAATTGTGATATCCTGGCAAATTAGGGAGAGAATGGGACAGAGCCAAAAGTAGTAAATCCGGCAGATTACTAAAATGAATGTAACTTGTTCCAATGGGTTTTTTTTATTTAAAAAAATAGACAAGACTTTTTTCTCCCTTCTTGTACGCGTATGAACAGACGTCTAACATCTGGGACAGTCAAAATCCATTACATTTTACTTTATACGAATTTGTATAGAAATGTATGAAGAATGGTGACTTGGAGGCATCAAAATGATTTTGTTTTTTGTTCTTTAAAAACTTCTTTTCTTGTATAATTATATTTAGTAAGGAGCCCAAAGATAGAATAGACAACAAAAAACAATGTAGGTATAATAATACAATATAAAAAGTCATGAGACAGAGAGTTAGGTATGACATGCTAAATTATTTTTTTGCTTTGACATTTTTCTCTTTTAAGTCTTAAGACTTTTGTAAGAGAGCTAGAGCTTCATAGTCAACGGTTGCTCGTTAGCTTAACCAGGCCTGGCCATCAATGCAGATAAAATAAACGGTGGGTGGGTCAACATTTCTTATTATTTAAATAAAAAAATAAATGATGAGACTCATACCTTCTCCTTTTTTTATATAAAAAGACAGTCGTAATTTTAGGTTGAGCTCTATAGTCACGACATGATACAGTCATGACAATGATACAGTCTAGTGCTCCGAATGGGTATGAGTATGGGTACCCATTTTTCAAGTATTTGGGTACCAGTACGAGTATGGGTAGGTAC
>JAQIVZ010002128.1:0-23741 GCA_034700945.1 Arrhopalites spinosus
ACTGTTGACTGATCGGATTAGCTTTGTTATTTTTTTTAAATATTTCTCATTAAGCCTTCAATGGGACTCTTTAATTCTTCTTCCATACATTTTCAACTTATAATTACTTAGTTTCTGGAAATTTCTATGAACCATCGGCCATCAATGTGCTTAGTGTGGTTCTTGGGAAAAAACTAAAATGAAATATTTCATTTTATTCAAAATGGCTCTGATCTATATAACATATAGGCACTTTTTGGGGTGGGCGCTTATTAGAGATAGGCGGTTATTTGGGAGTGGGTGGTTAAACCGGAGTTTACGGTATGAACATTTTTATCATTTTATCCTTTCAAATGGCTAACCATGATATTTATATAACTCACAAAAATAAATTTATGCTCGTGCCAGTTCCACGCATATTATTATGATGAATGGACAAATATTTAAATGGAAGGCGTCTAAGGTCACTGTCATTGCATGTAAAAAATTGTACAAGGTGATTAATTTTTACCATCTTCCACGCTAACTTTGTTCCGTTTAAAGATATACGTGCAAAATAAGGGCCAGAAAAAGACAAACTCTTTTTTTAATGTACATTAAAATATTAATGTCAATCAGTATTAATGTATATCTGTACAGACAAAAGGACACAAAAAATTAGAGTGTTTTGATTAAAAATGCCGAAAACTATCCCTATTTTTTTAATGGAAAATAATCATATTAATTTCGACAAAGTTAAGTGTAACTTTCCTCAAAGTGTAACTTTTATTAAATGCGAGATTAATTGTACACAAATTAAATTATTAGTTGAAAACTCAATAACAAAAATATTTGATATTGTATAATGTAGACGATTTGACTAATAATTATTACAAGTAAAAAGCTAGTTTACACGATAGAAATAAATTTTGGAAAACTTTTCATGTTGACTAAAGAACAACTAGTGATAATGGCCTTGAAAAATTCTATGGCGTATAGATGGTCTGTGCATATTTACATACTCTACGAATTCTTTAATCTTGTTCCTTCCGCTCTCCATTCTATTTCACTATTCCCTTGTACGCTAGAAAATATTCGTGGGAATTAGGGACTAATATTTTACACACAACTCTCTCTCTCTCTCTCTCTCTCTCTTGTGTCTTGTATAAATAAATGCTTCAAATTATTTTGTTTCATGTCTCACCCATCCCATTCCATTTTTATCTATCTGTAATGAAAGAGTGTAAAGTGTAAAAATTCTCAAATAATTATTTTATAGAATTATAAATATTCCCCCAAAAATTTGCTCGTGTGTGTGGACATAGGAGTATGACATGTAGATTCTAAAAATAATAAGAAAGAAAAGATTGGAGAATAAATTGGTGTAGGAATCTATATTTAAATACAATATATAATTATTTCCCCTATTATGTATCAGTAAATTTAATAGTTACATAAATAGTGATAGTATAAATGTTAGAAAAGTTGATATAAATAAAATTCCCTCCCATGTATGGATGAGTATGGTGAGGAGTGGGGGGGGAGGTTACATATTTCACCTAAATTATATATCAAGTTGTACACAACAAGCCAGGAGAGAATGGATGGCCGTTACGGGTATTACAATGGAAATAATATGAAAATTTTATGTAGAGGGGCTATTGATTTACTTTTTGCAACTTTTGTTGTTTTCTCTCTCTCTCTATTCATATGCTTGTGATGTACATGGATAAAGGTGAAAGCTAAAAGAAAGTAAGGGAGAGCACCCATGCCGTCACATTATTTTACTCAATTTTCCGCCATGTTCTATGTTTACATGTCTCTTAATGTACATTGTATGTATAGTGTACCTCTACATGTACAAAAAAACAATCGTTCCACTTGTTCAAGTCTATTATGTGTCGTAGTCCCCCCAAAATTATACAAGACAATCATGATGACCATTTTACATAAAATTTTATTGAATGTCAATACAGGACGAGAGATGAGAAATTCAAATTTTTATGTGGCTCCAGTTTTCGACTCTGAAAAAAAAACCCCTTGGGTGGATTCCTCACAGTCGTGGTTGAGAGAGAGAGGGCCTGTACGAGTACGTCATTGCTGTTTTGGTTATTTTATGTTTATTTTCTTTAGTCTAAAACACTAAAATCAGAGAGAATTTATGTGAGAAGGAAATGAGAGATTTACATTTGAAATACTGAACAAGAAAGACAATCAGATTACCCTTTAGCCATCACAGCTAAAGCATGGCTAAGCATCATGCTTTAGCTGTGATGGCTAAGCTGGCTTTAGATTGAGCATGGGATCAAAGCTAAAGGTACAAAACACATGGAGAGATGAGGTGGAATGAGGGATGCCATCAGATTTCTTCTTTTTTTTTCTCTCTCTCTCTCTCCCTTAAATCTTACTCCTCCTTTTTTGTATGTGTGGACTTTCTCTTGCAAAAAAAGCGTCTCTTTCAAGTCTAAGCAAGACAAGAAAGTCCTTGGGGATGGAGATATGGAGTATTTTCTTTTTGTTAAAAAATGTATATAAAAAGAATATAATATTATATCAAGAATTGGATTATCTCCCTACACAAACAGAAAAAAAAAGATAGTTTTCTCTTCTTCTTTATTTATATAAAGAAATTGTGACACTATATAAAATAAATTGTGTCTGTATATTTCAAGAAAAAAAAACGAAATTGATTTTCTCTGTTGATTCTTCACCACAGATTTTACTTTTCTCTGTTGGTTTCTTTTTCCTCTTTTTTTTCATTTCCTTTTTTCTCTCTCTGAAGATACTCGTACAATACCATTCCAAGTTTTTTTTACACTATTTACCTATACAATTTTATGCAAATACTATATTTGAATATGTGTATTTTATCATTGACAAGTAATATATGTAAATAAAAAGAAAAAAAAGAAACTTACCAAATAAATTTATATTGATATTGATTCTTGTACCATTCCAATCCTTTTTTTGACTTGCACACAGTCACAGTCACACAGTCGGTCAAATTTTAAACCCAAATAAATAAATAACTCAAAGGTAAGCTCTCTTTTTTCTTTATTTCACTCTCTACCTTGTTTTCTTTTTAAAATACTTTTCTCTCTTGATTGATTATCGAGATGACACAAAAAGTAACACCAAATTTATTTATTTTCAAAGACAGAGAAAATTTTCTTCTTTCTCCAAGTTACTTTTTTTTCGTGGCACAATACACGGCTTTATATATATGTGAAAGTTACTTGTACAGATATGGATGAGTGTGGGGGTCTCAAGTAGTAAAATTGATGGCAAAAAAGGAGACAAACTCCACAATCAGATTCCCCAGATGAGCTTCGCTCACTTTTTTAAGTGTAGAGACACCACAAAAAAAACTTGTGTGTAAAAAAAACTCTTACATTTTAAGACAAAAAGTTTTTTTATTTTTTGCACTTTCTTTGTTCCTCTTGTCGCAAATATATTTATATATATGTATAGATGTGTAGAGTTGTGATGAATATACGTGTTTTGAGGGTTAAAGTTGAATAGACATTTGAAACACTGTCTCCCTTTATTTATTTATTTGACTTGCCTTCAGGTACTTCCTATTCCATTTTTGAGATGACTTTTTTTGACTCTAGTAAAAATCCTTGATTCCAAAATTTTTTTAACAAGAAGAGGCTGTTGGTTTTGGTAGACTTTTTTAATGGGAAATATATTGAAATGTTTATCCCTTGGCAAATTGATAAAAAATGGGGAATAATATTAGGAGGGAGAAATTTGAAAATTTTCAATACCTTGAAATTCTTTTTCAATATCTCTACACTGTGTACACAGTGGCAGTCATCCAATAACTTTGAATGATATATAAATATACATATATATATATTTATGGGGAAGTAAGTATGATGGTTATTGGCATTGATGTTCTAGAAAATAAATGTAACTTTTTTTTTATATATGTTACAACTTACAAGCGTCACAATTGATAAAGTGGGGAAGGAAAGAGAGAGAGAGAAGACGGAGCATCTGTTAAATGGAACAATCCGTCACCTGAATGTAATTTGTGGTTTTGATATAACTCTGCTCTTCACCTTACACACACTTCTCTCTCTGTCTCTCTGTCATATAGCACACTGGGTCCACAGGAATGTATTTGTCGTGTAGTGTCCTATAGATTAACAGTATAGAGCACGTTATATCAGTAGGATTGCCGGGACGAAAAATTGACAAGTGGAATTAATTTATATTAGATACAGATATAGGTTACAGGTACAATTGCAGATACAGGTTTTGGTGAATTTAATTAATTTATCTTTGAGAATAAGACAAAATATTTTATGTCTTTTTGAAGAAAAAACTCGTAGAATATATATATATATAATATTTTGATAGATGAATAAAAGATGACACAAAATAATGATGATTTGATTGTTAGTTGAACACAACCTTGTAAATTTTATGATAAGAGAATGATATTTGGTTCAAGATGGTTATATATGTAAAGAGGATAATATATATATATGTATATTATGTAGTAAGGAGTCTACAGAGACTTGTAAAAGGGAGCTTCTCACCTTTTTCACTCTGAGAATGAATGAAAAAACGTGTGCTAGTCACCGTGTGCACTTTGAACGCTGTGATCGACTACTAAGCAGCAGTACGGTTGATTCGCAAAAAGTTTCGATTGCATTTTCCTACTTTTCATGACCGGCGCAAGGCCTTTTATAAGCCAGGTCTCTCTCACTCATATCCTCTCCTCGTACATTTTACCCATCTCTCTCTCTCTCTCAACAAGGGCAAAAAGGAAGCAAAGTTAAAGGAGAAAAAAATAAGCAATACCAAAACCATCATACTGTGTCTTCCTATTACCAAACCATACACAATGTACAAAAAAAAATGTATCAAAACCATTGTCAAAATACAGAACACGACCACCTTGTTCACTGTTCACCTTCTTGGATTTTGAGCTCCACGTGAGAAAAAGTTTTGGTTTTTTTCTCATCATTCTATAAAAAAGGGAAAGGAATGTCTATCCTATTTATTTTCTCCTTAGAAAACCAACTTGTCATCCATCTCTTTACCACCACAAGAGTACATTACAAGAATACAAGGTACTGAGGATGAGTGGAGAGGAACAATGGTGAGGAGTCTCCTTTCTCTCCCCTTTCAATACCATTGGTTTCTCTTATCACAGGATTTCTACATCAAACAAGGTAAAAAGATATCCTGTAAACAGAGACCAACGTCTTTCCCCTCTACTTGTAACATACCCACACCCTTCTTCAAACTCCACTCACAACAAGAATTTTCAACCTAAAAGCCAAAGTACCTGCAGGATACTCACACGAAAAAATTCTTTTTCAAGCTTGTACAACGTACCATACAAAATGTGGTGAGGCTAAGTAGTGACTCCTTTCCCCCTTCTTTTTTCCTTTACGTCATGTATTTTTTTTGTGGAATGAAGTGGGGGTTCAAGTAATTCTTTATTGTTGAGCCCAGTGTAGGGAAAAAGAAGCTTTTCATCATACTTCGTAAAATGTCTCTTTTTGCCTTAAGTCTCTTCTTTAGTCTTTACTAAACTTTCTCAACTCTCTGCCAATCCACATCTTATCACTATTATCCTCACCAAACCACTTTCAACCATTTTAACTTGCATATAAGTACAAGACATTCTATACAGTTTATGTAGGGAAAGTCTACAGTATAGCTCATCATTTTTTTTCTGTTACAGTCTTCAGTGTAAAGTTTACGTTTGGCAATGTCTCTCTTTTTTTATTCATAATAAAGTAAGGGAGGCTAACTATGGATATGATGTAGGTAAAATAAAGTATGTTTCATTATACATAGAATCTTGATTGCTCAATCAAGTTGGGTGTAAAATAAAGCTAAAAAACTCATTCTTAAGCTTTTAGAGTCAGCTTCAACTTGACTAACAAAGACTCCTCTCTCTCTCTCTTTCTCCCCAGTGTAGAGAAACAAGATAGAACATGTGAGAAATAAGACAATAGAGAGAAAAAATTGTACTTTGAGTTAATCGACTTTTTATCCTTGCCTCCATCCCTAGCTTGCTCTGTTTATGGGCTTGTGAACTATAGCCAACACATTTTTTTTGTACTTTTAGTTTACTCAACAAAAAAGTCAAGGTCAATGTCTCAACTTGTTTCTCTTTTTTTTCTTCACAACTCTGTTCTCTAACTTTTATATACTTTCACCAATGTCCAATATTATACAGTTGTACAAGATTAAAGATAACTTTCTTCTTTTTTTGTTTTTTATGACATGATAGAAAAATGAAAGAAAAGAAAGTAATATCCTTTCAAAAAATCGAGTCACTTTCTCTCTCTCTCTCTTTGTCTGTGTCATGATCCAGCCAATTTATTTAAAAAATTTTTTGGAAATGAATACCGGTAATACTTTTTCTTTTATTTTTTTTGTCTTTGTGCAATACAAGTATATCTATACTTGAATTTAGAGTGTAGTGAGTGAAAGCACAATAAAAAGAGAAAACATCATACCAACATGCTCCTCCTCTTTCACCGCCCTACTACATAAACATAATGAAGAGTGCGAGTGAGGACATGTTTGAAGACGCCTCAAATTTTTTTTCTGGTGAAAGTAAAGAGAAAAAAAAACGCTGTTAATGTAAAATGAACAAGAGGGAAAGAATCGTCAAGAGAAAAAAGAGGGGAAAGTTGAAGTTGAGGTTTTAATTGAGAATTACTTTCTCTCACAGAGTTTTGGTTTTTTTTCGGGGAACGGAAGGCGTTGTCGACATCATGATTACGGAATCAAACCGTCAACTTCCTTTTTTTCTCTCTTCTAAGAAAATGGGAATGGGGGGAGGGGGGGAAGAAGGGAGAGGTTGAAGCATAACCAGTGGGCTCACCATCAATTTCCTTTCCATTTGTTAAAAAAAAGGAGGAAGCATGGCTAAGACCTTGGTATTGGTATCAAAGAAGGTAAGTTCAAGTTAGAGTTGAAGTGGAGTGGGCGAAAAAAGAAAAATTGGATGATAATAAAATTAGTCCTCCCCTTCCTTCCCTCTTACACTCCTTGTCATGTACATATATGTAGGTGGTAACACTCTATATGTGCATACGTGATGGCTCCTTAAAGTTTGAAAGACAAGACGAAACCAATTCCAATTTTTCAACTAGAAATCTAATGCATTATACATTAAATGCCACGCTCTCTCTCTCTCTCTTCATGCAATTTGAATTTTCTCCTTTAAGATGACTCCAATCACAAACTTTTTTGACAGGTCTCACGTATTATTGAACATTGTCAACAATTTATGATCAATGCGATGAAAAATACTTGTCAAACATTTTTTTGTCAACTTTATTTTAATAATGAAAAACTAGTTCTCAAAATTTTTCTGCCATTCACAATAACACGTCAAAAGTTTAATTTTTTTGAATTAAATAAAATATTGAATTATAAATTAATTTTATTTATCAAAATGAAAAATTATGCCAAACTTCATTCACAGAAAGAGAGAGCGAGAATTTTATTATTTACTTGATTTTTTTAAAAAATTATTTGGTCAAGGTCATTTCATTCTTTCTCCCTTGTAAAACTTGTCAGGGGCTTGTCTGTAGTGACTATGAAGACATAAAATTAATGTTTTTTCTTGTCACATTTTTACGATGAAAGCCCTATGTACTTTATTGTCCTTGTAAAACACAAAAAAATGACTTGTGTCTCCAAAACAAGAAACGTAAGTAACAAGATACAAAAAAAAGAAAAAATGGAGGAATTTTTTTTAATAAGATGACTAAAGTTACTCGTATATTTTTTATTTATATTTTTTTGAATTATATAAAGTTCCATTTCATCTCTTTTTTTTACTCGACATCTTCTTCTCCAACTTTGATTATGAAATGGAGTCAACATGTCAAAGATAAAAATGTTTTGTAGTAAAATAGCAAAAAGTATACAAAAATTCATGTAAAGATTTTTTCTTGTTTATTCCATTAAATTTATATGACTGTAAACAAAGTTTAAAAACAAGGAAGAGAGAGATGAATATTTCCTAAAAAACACATTTTTTTATATATATTCCAGCTATATATTATTCAATACAAATAATTTTGTATTTAAAATTTAAAAAAATAGAAAAGAATTTGCCAAATATTTACTTAAAAATGAAAAGACACCTAAGACTAAAAACAAGTTAGAAATTTGTAGAGAGAAAGCAGAATTTGTCTTGGGTGTTGGAGATGGTGTTGGACGGCAATTTTTTAAGTATGGTCCCATACAAGTTGAATAGGCAATTGTATAGGCAACATAAGTTTGTTCATGTACTCCATAAAGTAAATGAGCCATTGGACCTACAAAAATAAAAAAATGATCATGTATTATATCATCATCATGCTTTCTCTTTTCTAAAGAAGAATTAAATGGGATTATTATCTAGAAATCTTTTCACGATCATTCCATTTCTGTTTTTGTTTGTTAGTTTACCAGAAGCGTAGACAGGAACATCTTCTCCTCCATGAGTCTCAGAATCCATCCAGAAACCTGCTAAATGGGGTACTTTTCTTAGACTTTCTCTTGTGGCATTTGGTTCGGTCAAATTGAGATTTCGCCATGTATCCACACTCGCTGTCTTATTCTCTTCCATTCCAACCCTGTGGTTTGTATACCCAGGCCCATTTATGTAGGAAAGTGTCTCGTAGGCAAATCCTTCGGGTGTCACATCTCCAACCCCTAGCAAAAGTCCCCAAATATTTTTTTATCTCTCTCTCTCTTTCTCTATAATACATATACAGGGTGCCAAATAACCTTCACGCCCCTATCCCCAGCCAAGACTAGACATGACAGAAAAAATCTAAAAATACACCTTTGTAGAGCTTTGAATTCTGGATCTAGCGCCCCTACTTTCATTGACCTAGGTCGAAGGGTACAAATGTGAGCGCGTAAATTCAAACTTTGTCTATTTTGTCTAATTTTGTTTTTTAAAAAACTTTTTTTTCTCAACACAATGAATACGGCATAAATATTTCAAGATGGCCATTTGAAAGACTATTTCAGTCTGCACCAGTCATAGTCATTGCAAAAAAAAATAATTAAAGGGGTGACGTTTTCTGCTAGCATTTTGAAAAATGTTGATATTTTTTCAAAAACTTCAAAATTTTATTGCAAATTTTTTTTTCAACAAAAGTCAAAAATGAATGTTGTAGCCCATAAAATTTTATGCATTTTTGAACAATTTTAATGTCATTTTGAATTAAAATTTTATGTTTAAAAAATGGAATCACAACTTTGTCTGTTTGAATGTCTCCATTTTCATCTTCTGACATGTTTCAATTTTAAAATTAAATTTTTTAAAATTGTAAAACAAAACCAAACGACTTCAAAATGATTATGTGAACATCAAATTCGATGGGCTACGACATGCTCTTTTGGATTTTGTTGGAAAAAAATTTTTGAGTAAAGTTTTCAACTTTTTTGAAAAAATAAGCGGCTTTTTAAAAATTCGCGCACATCCGTACCCTCTGACCTAGGTCAATGAAAGTAGAGGCGCTAGATCCAGAATTCAAAGCTCTACAAAGGTGTATTTTTAGATTTTTTCTGTCATGTCTAGTCTTGGCTGGGGATAGGGGCGTGAAGGTTATTTGGCACCCTGTACATTACACACACACACAAATCTAATATGAGGTTTCCCTCCATCTCCAGATTTGTGTTCCTGTTTGGAATATAAATGTAGAAAAAATATTTTTAGTGTAAAGTGTAACGTACCATCAATAGCATTGCCACGTTTAGGGTATCCATTCATACTAAAAGAATGAGAATGATCGGCAGTGACAATGATGAGTGTGTCAGTGGTTGAAGTGAGACTTAGAGCTTTTTGAATGGCACGGTCAAATGCAACCACTTCCTCAATGGCTACTTTAGCCAAATTGTCATGATGAGCATGATCAATACGACCACCCTCCACCTAAAACAGTTTTTAAATTTAATTATGGTTATGTCTGGCTAAAATATATTTTTTCCAATAAATTCTACTAAAAATGTTTTTTCCCCAATATAAAAACAAGACATTTTTATTTATAGAATACAATTGAGGCACTCAACAAGAGGATCAAGGAGATAGACACGTAGGAAGGGTAATCTGTATAAATATGAGGATGGAGTTGCAAACGATAAAAAAAATTTGTCAAGCGGAAACTCAAGTGTTATTCTATCTCGATCGATTACAAGAGAAAAAGGGGATGGAGAGAAAGTAAGGAGAAAGTTATCTGTACATGAGAATCACATCATTGACTTACCAAGAGAACGTAGCCGTTAGTGTTTTGACTTAGAATTTGAATTGCTTTGGCTGTCATCTCCTCCAAACTTGGTTCACCAGTCTCACTTGTGTCTCTATCCTTATCATAAGACATGTGACTGGGTGCAAAGAGTCCTGTGAAAATTTACAAAAAAACATTTTTTTGGCATTGCCTATTTATATATGTATATTTTTACTTGAACTATTTCCTCATCCCTATTACTTTCCAGTCTTGTAAAAATGTAGACCTAGCCCTTAGGTTTACAATAAAAATAACGTACAAAAAATTCTAGGTTATTGTGCCTCTTGGGAAAATTTAGAGAGTGCTGGAGTTGGAGTTGAAGCTGGAACTGTAATCATTTTTTGAATGTATCTAAAAGGATAGTACTCTACATACTGAAAAAGATTGCAAATTAACTTTCTCTCTCTCTCTCTAGGAGAAAACAACGAGAAAAAGAGAAAGTCAAGGTAAGTCGTGTGGGGTCGTTGTCTGTTCTGTAGGTTGCATGATGCTTAATCCCTAAGCTTTTATCATCGCAACTTTCTCCCACCCATCCCGTAGAAATTGAGCGAAGCTTGTGAATTGTGAGGTAGGAAGGTAGGGAGGAGTCAGCCTCCAAAAAAAGTGGTTGGTAAAAGTATTGTATGTACACACACACAAGTACTGCCAACACAGTTTAACTTTCATTGAGTAATAGACTAGGCCTACACTTTTATGTATAATATACGAGTACGAATAGTTGTGTATATGTAGAGGTAAATTCATTAGGGATTTCAAGTCTAAGCTTTCTCTCTGTGTCTGTGTGTGTATCCCACTTCCACTTCCACTTTTTTGTGTAAAATGAAAGTGAGTATTTTTTAAAAAAAAATGGAGAAAGAAAAACTTACCAAGAACATGCTCGGCATTATTTGGAACTTGAAGAAGCTCTTTCTTATTTTTAACATAGTGATTACTTCTATTCTGAGAATGTTGATACCGCATCCACGCATAAGGTAAGTCTCTCTTATCCCCTCTAGTACAAGCTGTACTCCTGTTGACTCCTGCCTTAAAAACTTGTTCTCCTCCACCCAATATTACCTGTAATTTTACACCATTGAATCACATTAAAATTTTTATGTATGTACGACGAAAAATACATATAGGTGTTATTTTATATAAACTACACACACAGTTTGAAACGGTTCATCTTAAGGAGCTTAAGGATTAATGCTGGGAGTCATCATGCTGGGCACATGAAAAGGAAAAAGGAGAAGAAAATGAAGTATAAATTTGAGGGATTATTTTTAGTGAATTTGCTGTGTTGTCCAAAGGAAAAAAAACTTTCACTTGACCTTTCTCTATGATATAGATTTTTTTTAAAATAATAATTTTCTTACATTTATATTACGACCGGGTTCATCTTCAACTAATTGTCGAGCAATATCTTTACATCCTTTGTCTCTCTCTCCTTCTGGTATCTTCGTGTCACATTCCCAGTCACGATGAGAACAGTGAGCGTAGGCTGAGGCGGGGGTTGCATGTGTGAGTCTTGTTGTGGTCACAACTCCTATTTTTTTGGACAATTTGTAATAATAAATTATTAGCCAAGTTAAAATTACACCTAGTAATTTTCTACTGTCCAGAACTCCAGACAAGTTAACTTTTTTAATTTTCTTTTCCATTACCCCAGCATGTCGTGTATATGTTTTTTTATATACGAACCTTTTACCATAATTTTTTTAATTATTTTACCTTTGACCTTACTTAATATTTTATAAATTGTTTTAAGTTACAACTTTTTTTTTAATGCTCATTAACTTTCTTTTACTTTGAATAGAACGCAGTTTTTTGTTTAAAATATTACGATAAATTTTGTAAAATAGTACCATAAATTCTCACCCCTTGTATGTTGTATTTTTCTTCATTAAAAAACTTTCTCCGTGCTTTTTATAAGAGGGAAAAGTAGAAAAGCAAGGATGGGAAAAATTGTGCCGTTTTTCTTTGACACAGTAATTACGCCTCTTAAAAATAGTTTGAAGGGAGAAAGTGAGGTGAAAAGATTTTAAACTTTTTCCTTTCTTAGTGTAACTAACCTAACATTATTTTAAAGAAAAGTTTTCAGTTTATCTTTCAACTCTTCACAAGACTCAACAAGTATGAAGTATACATGTACCGTATTTCTTACAAATAGAGACTCTCCCTGGTGACGATAAATTTGTTCATAGTTTTCCCTATATTAATCTTTATGATTTAAGATAGAAAAAAAAACAAAAACGAACAAGGTTGGATATTTTTTTTACCCGTAGATTTCCCTGCTTCAATTCCCCAGTCTATCATCGTCTTAACCTTGGCCGATTCTTGTACAGCTGGACGGCAAACGTTGAAGGTGGCGGAAGCATCCAAGCCAACAACATAATAGTTGGCTTTCACTCCACTCAGTATGGCTGTTGCTGTTCCTGCCGAGTCGGGAACTTGTCGGTCTACATTATAAGTCTAGAAAAAAAATAAAAGAAAGGAGAGATGAAGATTACACGAGAGAAAGTCATGGCCTTCAGCACTAACTAAGCACAGTATCTCTTGTAATGTAAGTTATGGGACTACACACAAAAGTAATGGATGACTGAGTGGCTAACGGTGCAATGATATGAGTGTAACAAAAGACTCCCCCCTCCTCCTCCCTCTTCCCCTCAAATGTACTTATAACATTCCCATTTGGAATTTTATGTGAATGTCATAAGACTAAACTATGGGAGAGGTATGCAGTATTCCCTCAAGGTAAGAACAAAGACTCAAGTTAAAATTGCATGGATTTTCTTTTGTTAAAGTCTATTGTCAAAGATTTTGTAAAATTTTCGGAGAATAAACTATGAGAAGAATTATCTTCCTTTTGCCTTTCTCTTTTGGATTTTATTCTATGCGATGTTGGTACTTTTCTAGAGCTACAGCTACAGTTACAGTTAATTTGAGTGAGGCGCCATGTATGAGGGAGACTGTGAATTTAGTTAATGCTCTTGTTACTTTATTATGGATTCTGACGTAAAGCCCTTTCTTCATGCTTTGACTCGTCTCAAAAAATAATTAAATTATTATGAGAGCTCAGACTATACGCACACTGTCAAGAGGTTTCTTCACTTGCTTTCTCCCCCCCCCCTTTCTCTTTTCTCTTCTCTGTAGCCACTCTTTCTACCCGCATGGTTCTCCCAGCTTTCTCTTCCTAAAAGAAACTCTAAATTTAGCCGTCAGATACTTTCATCATAATTGTACACACATGGGGTCTTGGTTCATCCGGGCATCACTGAGCTCTCCCTCTTTTCCTCTTTCTCTCAATTCCATTTCTTTTTTCTATGCTCCAGTCTCCTTGAATCTTTGATCCGATCCGATATCAACTTTCATAATTGCTCTTGAGTCTACCTGCCCTGCCATTTTTTTTTGTAGAATGTACATGACGACTTTCTCCATTTTTTGTACTTTATAATGTATTCTATCTCATCTCTAGTTCTCTACTATGCAGGATTTTCAATAACTTGTCAACTCTCTCTCTCTCTCTATTTTACATTCTATGCTTTATTCACAGTCTCAAAATACAGAAAATTTAGTTATCTAAAAAAAATCCCCCCCGTACTTTTAACCAAAAATGATATTGGAAATATGGTCTCTCTAGCTATAAGAATTTATAGTTTTTTTGATACTCAAATTTCATGAAATAAAATTCCCTATATTATTATTTTTTCTTCTTCGTGTACTTTCTTTTTCTATTTTAATCCAAAAAATAATAAATTGGGAAAAATACTTTGACCTTTCCAATTAGCCATGAAGCATAAAAGTCTATGTAATATTTTTTTTATATACATCGACCTTTTGGATCAAGATTTTAGTCACTTTCAAGAGATGGTCTTGTACACTTTAATGGTCGATGCCAGTAAAGAAAGAGAGAGAGAGAGAGAGAGGGAGAACATGAATCCCTGGCGTGCTTAACAACTGTCGGTAAATTGATCAATGGAGCGCTGAGGGAAAAGCCGTGTTGTATAATGCAAGTTATGCTCACATGAGCTCCAAACAATAAAAAAAGATAAGCAGAGAGAGAGAGAGAGTATAATGCATGTAGAAATATTGATGGGCCAACTCTATCAAGTGCTGAGAGGTTTTTATTCATTTTATATACATTAACCTTGTATATTAAAACATGGAAGAAAAAGAGAAAGATGTTCACTGTCTTGTACAAACAGCCGCATCTCTCCTACAACACAACAACCCGTCGACACACTGCACATTGACTGACATTAAAAAAAGATAGACGGGTAGAATGGATATTCCCGTACAAAATAAAGGATTCCATCCGCTTACGTAACTACAGGGCTAACCTGAAATAAAGTAGAAATACTGATGATACGTAACAGTACCCAATCCACTGATCTGAGTTGATGGCAAGGATATTTTTATGTGTACACACTCCCACCCACTCTCAGTGTCTGCTTCCTATTGCTCTTTTCCCCCCGTTTTTTGTTCCAAAATGCCTCACGGACTTTCTCCTTCCTTGGGTTTCTCTTTCTCTCCACCCAAGAAATAAGAAGAGAGAGAGGGAGAGAAAAGTAAGGTACGTATAACAATGGCTGATAAAGAGTCAAGCAATTTTATTGGTTTTACTCAAAATAGTTGCAGTGGTTGAACATTCTTTGGGTTTTGTAACCCATGAGTCCACATATACCGTATTAACTCAATTACAACCCCTGGGTTCTATTCAAACTCGAGGCTCTTAGACCCGGGGTGTATTTGGTGTCCGGGTTGTATTAGGTGCCCGGGTTGTAATTGAGTTATTACGGTAGTACAAGTAACCTTGTACAATTTGGTCTAAAGTCATGTTTCTGTCTTGTGGGTAGAAAAATGGTCAGCACAAAATTCTCCCATTTTCAATCAGTACGGGGTTGACCAAAATGTAAGGTTTTTTAGACCATAGACAGAGGGGGAAAAAACCACAAGAGAGTAAATTGGTGAGTCCCTTTTTTCTATTTCTCTCACATTTTTTTGAACACGAGGGAGAAGCAAAGAGAAAGCAAAAAGAGAGAGAGAAAGAGTGGGGATAGCATAATATAGCTTAGACACTCACAACAACATGAAATTGTGAGCCTAGGACACACAAAAAAAGTTCCGTTTCAATATGTGCTTTGTGTATACAATTCTCTCCAAAGTAATCCCAGTATCCCGACTAGACATGACAATCGAAAAGTTCACATAGACTAGTCACTGGTAATAGTATTGACCTCTATATCTATAAAATAACAGTTGTGTCTTCATTTATTCCCCTCTCTCTCTCTCTCTTTTTGAAGGGGACTTTATAGCATGAGAATGTGGCAAAGGGATATTATTCTATAGTGGTCGTGCGGTTTTCTCAATAGAAAGAGAGAATAATAAAAATATATATTGCATGGTCGAGTAAAATTATTATTTCCATTCTATCAAGTTGTAAAGGACAAGTTCTAGTTAAACTCGTGACTGTGGCTAAGCTAAGACCCCCATTCTCTCTCTTTTTTCTTTTTTTTACACCATTAAACTAGTGGCTAGTTGAAATTGTCTTGCATTTCACCAAAAAAAATTGTGTACTATAACTTGCACTATGTCTCTACTTTCCCCATTTTATTTTCTATTCTATTCAATTTTTTTTTTAAAAAGTCTATCAACTAGTCCAAACTTGTATAGAAAATGGTCACTATCAAAGTTGTGTGTGTGTGTCTATGAAAACCATTTTATTTGGAGAAAGAATTCTCTTTAAGTGAAATTGAACTGTACAATACACACGCGTCTATAATTTTCCATAAAGTTTAGCTTCAATGAACACCACATCAACATGTTCTAAAACCTTTTTTGGGGAAAAAGGTTAGAGAGAAAGTGCTGAGGAAAGCTAGTTAAAAATGTTGTGAAAACGCCCCATTCTTTTTTTTATAATTCACTTAAGAGTTTATCTTTCTCCTGTACAAATATATATATATATAGGACTTATGAGTACACTTAATCCATTTTTTGTGTCGACTTTCACTGTAATATTAGTACAGTGAAAATAATTCGCCAATTAACTTTCATTCAATTTCCAACTCTTTTTTTATTCTCTATTCAATGAATGGAGTGAAAGGAAAAGAGTGCACTTTTTTCCTGAATTATTTTAGTTTACTTGACTTTCACCAAAGTTTTGATTTTCATGAAAATTTCTATAGTTAAGTAGAAAAAGTTTATTAGAAAATTTATATAAAATACTTTCTCTCCTAATCTTCTTTCACAACTAAATTCTCATGGCCACTTTTCATCTGTCTCTCGCCTCCATGTGTAATATTTAACATTATGGCTTTCTCTTTTTTTCTAAGAGTAATAATTTCACAATCCAAATTCAACTATTTTGATTAAACTAGAACAAAAGGTAATTTTCCATATGAAGAATACACAAACGAGAGAGAGAGATAATAAAAAGAACAAAAAGAAAGTGGTGAAAGTGGTATACATACCAAAAAAAGACAGAGATGAGATTTTGTATGTAATAATGTAAATAAAGGTTTCTATTCTGACTACAATGGCAATCCAGTTAGACTAGTAATAAAAGAACATGTAGTGTAAATTGTAAATGTAGTGCCATTTTTTACATTAAGGACTCCCTGACAGACAGAATCTCATCCTTCTTGCTATTCTTCGTCTTGGATGCACTTTGGGCACTTGCAAAAAAGAGAGAGAGAGAGAGCTTAGAAATGTTGATAGGCCCCTCCATTATATTCTCATGCTTCTCCATTATACTCACGTTACATTCATTTACTCCCAAAATTGTCAGTGTACATGTATACAAGTACTCGTATGATCATGTTGTAAAATGAAAATGGACTTTTATCTCATAGTCTACATTCTACATACATGCACTGCATACATTCTGGAAAATGAGCATTGCATGTATCATGGACTTTTTGAACACAAGAGTGAACAAGTAGACTACACGTGTAGGATATAAACTGTGTGTCTATAGTCTATAGTTAAATGAGAATAAAATCTTTGGGGAAGAAATAATGACAATAAAATCGATTAGAGCATTCCCCCCTCCTCCTCCTCCTCTGTCATCATTCCATTAATAAATATGTTAATGAACAGATAACATATCATGGTCATATTTTGACTTTACCTAGGTGGTAAATTTGTAATGTCATCAGGAATATGTTCTTATTAATGTTTTTGCTGGAGAAGAGAGAGAGAGAGAGTGAGAGTGCAATGTAAATTTCTATTTTATAGATTATTTATACTCATCATGGAAAAAATTAATTTTTCCCTCATGAAATTCGTGTCTGAGACATGTAAATGGAGTTTAGTAGACACAGGGAGAGAGAGAGAGTGACATGGCCATGCATTCAATTCCCCTAGGGTCTCCTAAAACATTATCTGTTTTACAAGGTCATTAAAAAAAAGAGTCGATGTGGAGCCCTAAAGGTGAAAAAATTGGCTAAGGGATTTTCTCCTTTAAAAAAAGAGTAATAATTTTTATACTATCCATAATAAAGTTGTTAAAAATAATTTTTAACAGAGTCATGAAAACAAAACCTTTTTTTCTGACTTGTTTTAGTTGATAAGTCATCAATATCATGTAAATTCAGTTTTATGTTAGTCAAAATTGATCACGTGTCTAATCTCTCAAAAGTTTTGGAATTCATACCGAAAATTGTGCTTCTTCATTTATGGACACTTTTGCTTTTTAGGTTGGTCGTATCGACAAAATCATTCATAAAATTTAGTGTACAGTTATGGGGTAGAATGTAGGCTAAAAATATTTTTAGAAATTATGACAAGATGAAGGTATAAAATACCCATAGAATAATCTGACACGTTGATCCTCCCTTTTATTTTGGAGAATGTGAAGGTGAAGGTTAGTGACCAGTTTAGAGTTTTTTGACATTTTTTTTACATGAATAATGATTGTCTATACTGATAGTCAATGGATTTTATTGATCTTGTCTCAAAGTTGGTTTCTTCATTTTAGAGTTGAAAGTTTGCATTGATAAAAAATTAATATTGGCCCGTCTATAAAAGACTCTCTCTCTCTCTCTCTTTGTATTCAATGGGAGTAGAATTAGCTGTATGCCAATGAAACATTAAGTTTTATCGTTTCTATAGTGACGTCTACCTTTCTCCAATTTCTTTTTTGTACTTTTACATTAAAGCTATATACTCAGTTCGCGATTTTGTTGCGAAAACTTCTGCGAAACAATTATTTTCGTAAAGAAATAATTTATTTGCGAAAATAATTATTTCGCAGACTCATAGAAATCTGCCTCCTCCGTTTTCCAATTCATTTTTAATGCTACAAAGTTCGAAGTTGTTATGGGGTCACAGCGTATGAATTGTGGCAAATTTAACGCCCCTTCCGAATATGTTCACCGTTTTAAAAAATATCCACCCGTTCCAAAGTTACAAGTCAAACCGTAAAAAATTCCACAAATTGTTGTAGAAAATTATTGAAATGATAGGACTTTGTTTACGTTTTGAACTGTAACTTTGGAACGGGTGAATATTTTTTACAATGGTGGACATATTCGGAAAGGGCATTAAATTTGCCACAACTCATACGCTGTGACCCTATAAAAATTCCGAACTTTGTAGCATCAAAAATGGATTGGAAAAAGGAGAAGACAATTTGTATGAGTCTGCGAAATAATTATTTTCGCAAAGAAATTATTTCGCAGAAGTTTTCGCAACAAAATCACGAACTGAGTATGTAGCTTAAGACATGACATAAGTGAGAAGAAAAATAAATTTCTGTTAAATTACAAATCAAGTTGATTACGTAAATACTAATCAAGTCTTACTCTTTTAAATTCTTTTGAGAGATTTTGTGCATAAAATAGTATTTTAATTCTTTTTTAAAATTAAGTCATCCGCCATATTTCCCTCTCTCTCTCTTTTGAAAATGATAATTTAATTAGATTAATGATTTTTTATTTTTTGAAAAAATAATAAATTAATAAAACAAACTACACAATTGTTGACAATTGAAATTTGACACACAAAAATTAAATAAGTATTTAATTAAATAAAAATATTTTATTTAAAAATAATATTTTGATGTTTTTGTACATTAAAATAAATAATATTTCAAATTATGGAGACTTTCCACAAGGAAATTGAAACAAAAGTCGAGAAGAGAGAGAGAGAGACTAATTAAAATTTACCTAATTAAAAAAAATTGGGTAGTGTGGTTGGACAGCATGTAAATTTTTTTGTAAATCAAGTCAACACTGAACCATTTTTAATCATACCACAGAGTGGATGTGATATGACTTTGCAATGGGAGGAGGGGGGAAGAGTGGAGTGTACAATAAAAACAAGTAAAAAGATACTAATTACCGAGGGAAGTAATGGTTGAAAAGGATTCAAAGTAGTTCCTACTTTGAACACACACACACAGTCATGCCAGATGCCTTAAAGGTTAATTGCTAATTATCAAAAACTTGAGTGTATAGTTCACTTCCCGCTATTAGGCTAAAGCTTCTTGGGAACAAGAATGTGAGTGAAACAAACAACAAAAACTCATATTCCCTCTCTCTCTTATATCCAAACCCAACTAAAAAAAACTAGATATAGATATAAACATTTTTCAATCTCTCTCCACATATAGAAAAATTCACAGAGTCCATGTCTTATCATACGACACGCTAGCTTTACATTTTTACAATTGTAAAACCATAATAATATTACATATGGATAATCACTATGTCCTATCCCATATCTTCTTTCATTGTCTATCTCTCTTACAACACAAAAAGTCAAGAGAATATTAAAAGGGGGATCATGTACATAACAAGTTTTAATGACGACTGACGTGCTAAAACCATAAGATGTTGTGATTTTTCCAACCCCCCCTCCTCCTTCTCTTCGTACCCTTTGTTTTTTCAATGTTTAATTTGGCTAATTAGCCTGACTTGATTGCATTTTTACGGATAAAGTCTCTTGGAGTGTAGAAGGTCTCTCTCTCTCTCTCTCTCTGTCTGAAAATTCTTTTTTTTTTGTGAGATGAGAGACTCTAGAAAAATAATAAATTATTTAATGCAATCATCATGGCCTCCCTCTTTTCTCCTTGTGCTGAGATTTTTTGAGAGTAGAGTAAAAATTTAGTACATTTTTTTTATCATGTAGCAAATGAGAAAATCAAGAGACTCATCTCTTTCCCTAATGTACAGACACACTGCCAATGCCACTCAAGTTAACCATAAGAAGTTAATTAGTCTTTGTATTGAGAGATGATTATGAATTCTCATTGAGTCTGGAGCATTAAAAAAAAGTATTGATGGGATTCATTACAAAGAAATTTTGACTCTCTCTCTCTCTCTTGGGTGTCAAAAGTAATGCAAGTTTAATTAAGAGAGGACAATACACTATTTACCTCCTCCCCCTCCCCTCTTCCTCCTTCCTCCATCATGAAATCTGTGTGTAGTAGAGACAAAAGATTTTATTAATTTATTTTATATTGACAACTTTCTCCCTTCATTCAAAAGTGTCCCCGAAGTTTATTTAATTAATTATTTTGTCAAAAAAACTAAATCAAAAAAATAAAAATAATTACGGATGTAAGTAGACTGTCAAATTGTTTAAATTAAATTAAAAATTAACTTTATTGGCTTGAAATGGGGCTTGATCATAAAATAAAAATAAAATAAAAATAATTTTGTTTGATCCACACACACATGAAAATGCATATTTGTATCTGTATACAATTCATTTATTTTGACTCTAAAAAAACAAGAGAGAGAGAGTGAGAGAGAGAGAGCACATGCTTATGCATGTGCACAAAATGGAATGTAGCCGTGTCAGTCTGTTCTTAAATTTAAATTAGAAAATCTGTGAATCAAAATATAATAATATAGAAAATAGAAACGTGCCATCAATTTACATATTTCTCTTCCTATTAGCACATGTAGACTATACCTTTTTAACTGGAGAAAGAGAGAGAGAGAGAGAGAGAGAGATGTAGAGTAGTATACGATTTCATTTGATTCTGATTAATTAAATGGCCAAGTGTTTGACTTGCCACGTCAGCCCACCCCACTGAAATCTACCGTCTCTCTCTCTCTCTCTGTCTGTGTGTGGAGGTCTAGAGTTGTTCTGTAGGGAAGAAGATAGAGGAGAACCAAACGGTATCAAAGGCTTTAAATTCCACTTGTATTCTCTCCTATCATCACACACACACAAGTTAGGAGAGAGAGAGACATGGAATATATAGGGATGCTCCTGGAGAGAGAGAGCATTGGGGAATCTTCATCCAGAGAGACCAAATTACAATATATTGTAAATTCACATTTCACATCATTCTCATTATTATTGTACAGTCTCCCTTATAGTTATATCACATCGGAGTATATTACGAAATGGAGAATTCAAAGCGCTTCCCCCCAAAAACTCCATGTCCAACTCCAACCTCACTAACTAACCTCTTTTTAGTTGTCCTTCTCTCTCTCTAATATTCTTTAGTATTCTGTATAAGAGAGAGATATGTATAAAGCTTTTTGGTTGCTCGTTAGCTCGTTCCCCGATTTCCACTTGCTGTAAAAGTCCGATTCAAACAGCTCTATGATGCATGCTGTTAAATGATATGTGACGTACATACACACACACATGCTATAAGTATGACATATACAGTGTAATTACTACAAAACTCTTCATGTTGTGTATGGATACGAGTCTAGAGTCTACAATTTTACTATTCATTTTCAACCACACTCAATTTTCTTTAAATTACTCTCTCTTCCTCTCTTTTACTTGTTATGTAATAATAACATTGGTAGACATAGTGAATCTGTACTGATAAATGCATATCCCCCCTCCTCTCCATTATTTCCTTCTTCATAGAGTAGTCAGTTATGTTTAGAATTGGATAGAATTCATAAAAAGAGCTAAAAAATATTCATCTCCTCTCTCTCTCTACATATAATTATGACTCTTTCAATAATAATAACATAAAATTTTAATATATATCCTTATTTAATTATAAATTGCTCTCTCTTACCTCTACTTCATCTCTACACTATTTACCTTTGGAATGCATCATTATCATCAATTCTAATAATAAATAACACAATTATCTTGTCCTCTCTACACTGTACAGGTATGCAAGTAAAAATCTCTCTCTCTCCATAAATTGTATCTTTTTTTAAATATACAATATTTTTTTGTAAATAATAATGAAGGCTATTTTATAATTTAAAAAATAAATGGACAATTTTTTTCCAAAATGTAGAGTTTCGTGTAGAGAGAGAGATGAAGAATTTTTTGGTGTGGTCGCCAGTTCTGGTGTTGGTGATACAAAGTGTTCAAGTTTTTTTCCCCTTTCTCTCTCATTTTTTTTTTTTGCAAAAGTGTTTATGATAACCCCATGGAGTGAGTGAGTCAGGATTGACTTTGAGTTGTAACATTGTACAACATTCATGTTGAGGGTTGAGGGGGAATGGCTACAGTTAAAGACTTCCTTCCTACCTCTAATATCCTCTTATTAACCATCAAACCACCCACACATGTACAAAAAATACCGAGTAGCATTGTTAATGATAATTATAATAATAAGTTTGTCTAGTTAACTACACCGAGAGAACAGTCATCTTGTGTAAATACTCTACATCATTTAATATATTTATATATATAAAGGGCATAACATTTTACTAGACATAATTTTTAATTTGACTGAAATGGATAAAAACTTGTGTGTCTCTTCTACACGTAGACCTAGAAGACACGAGAGGACATGCACATGGCGAGTTGATTCTTTCACATAAAAATTAAATTTTATTGTACAAAAAAAATCTCGTAGAAAAACTACATTTAATATATTTAATTGTAATACAGTTAAATATACTTAAACATTTGTAATGTCAAGTTGAGAATAATTAAAGACAGAGAAGAGAGAGAGAGGAAAATATATTTAAATAATTGAGAGAGAAATAAATAACACATTCATGTCTATCCCTAACAATGCTAGTTAGTTTCGTATGTGTTAGTGTTGTAAAATAACAAAAGAACTCAAAATCTCTACTTTATTTTTTGTTAATGGACAAGTAAAAGAGAAAATTTCAATTGGAATGAGAGGGATTTTTGTAATATTAAGTTATAACAACATAATATGCAAGTGAATAAAAAAAAGAAAAAAAATTAGGTAAAAACTTTACACTTAGTCCCCTCTTCCATTTTGACTGTATAAAATAGTTCAAGTTTTCAACTGGAAATAGAGAGAGAGAGACTGGTGAATGTGGATATATTTTCTTGTTCTTTTTTTTGCAACTTTCTTGGAGATTAATGATGACAATATCCTTTTGTGTAAAGAGCCGTGTTCGGAACATGTCTCAACTAGTGTAAGAGCAGATTTTCGGTGGTATGTGGCTTGGTTTTGTGTGCACAATAAATATATTAATATGGACAACATGTTCCCTATCAAACCCTTACCTCTTTTCCTACATACATATTACATACATATATACATACCGTATTATCTCTATTAAACCGCCTGGCGGTTTATTTATTTTTGACCCCCAGACCCTGGAGGTTTATTAG